>JABXWE010013331.1:0-21420 GCA_014611495.1 Limonius californicus
TGAGAAAGATAGTTGGTGAAAGTAGACTGGATCGAGAACGAAGCGAGGACGTAGGAACGCAGTGCCAAATACAACCCATAAATGAGTGGATTAAAACAAGAAGACAAGCATGGAATGATCATATCTCCAGGATAGAAGAAACCAGAATTGTACGAGCCGCAAGAGACAAATTGCCATGAGGAAGGAGATCACAAGGAAGACCGGCAAAGCGATGGAGGGAGTTCTTATAAATTGAAGAGAACAGACAATAGCGTATATAGAAGAAAGAAGAAGAAGAAGACTTCCACTATAAACATGAACTTTTAGATTGATCTTATATAAACAAAGAGAACACATGTTTCACAATTTCAATATGTTTTCCAATCTCATGTAGAATGCTCTCAATATAATTACTGATTGGTGCCTGATGGAGAACTTAAATGTAAATGCCAGAAAAACGGTCACTGTACCATTCACAAAAAAAGAGGCGATTATTTCTTACGCCTCCTACAATGAAAGGCATACGAATACAGTTTTCCGACGAAGTTAAATATCTGGGAGTTATTCTCACGTGGAATCCACATCTTGAAAGAACCACACAAAGAGCAACAACGGAATTTTGTATTTGTCGCAGGCTCTTTGGCAAAACCTGGGGGCTAAAACCGAAAATAATCTTTTGGTCATACTTAACGGTGGTAGGACCCATTGCCACCTAAGCATCTCTAGTGTGGTTGACAAAAACGAACGAAAATGCAGTGCAGAACAAGCTGCCGAAACTGCAACGGCTGACCTGTATCGGAGTTACTGGTGCCATGCACACCTGTCCAACAATGGCAACAATAGAAGTTATGCTAAACCTTCTTCCTTTACACCTACAAATAAGAAAAAATACAATGCTAAGTGCCTTTAGATTGCAACTAAACAAGAAATTCAAATCAGTAGACCTGATTGGACACCTAGAAATTCTAACGGAATTCCAAGAAGAACTTCTGTTCAAACCAAACTGATATATCGACGTCAGTTATGTTGAACTGCGAGCGATTGTTTGAAGTGGTTATTCATGATCTCCAAACCTGGAACTCAGACCAACACTAGAAGCGATTAATCTTGTGATACACGGATGGATCGAAAACAACCATCGGGGTAGGCATAGGTATCTATGTGCCAGCAGTAAGGCTCTCAGAAGCCTTTAGACAATTTCCCACAATCTTCCAAGCGGAGACCCATGGTATAGATATCTGTGCTCAAGTATGCCTAAGAAAAGGCTATAACAGAGCTAGAATCTATATGCTTTCAGATAGCCAAGCAGCACTTACAACTCTGAGTTCTTATACTCTTGAGTCTGGAATTACCTGACAATGTCTACAAACTGTAAATCAACTGGCAAAGAACAACAAGGTCACCTTGATGTCGATGCTAGGCCACGAAGCCATCACTGGAAAGGAGGAAGCCGCTATCCTTGCAAAAATAGGCTCGAAAACTCATTTCATTGGTGCGGCACCTTCCTGCGGCGTAGCAAAAGGCCACGTAAAGGCAGACGTCAATAAATGGGAAGAGTCTCAAAAGACCTCCCACTGAAACAACATTACAGGCTTAAGGCAGTCGAAAAGATTCATACATCACTTGCCAAACAGAGCACGCGAACTGCTTGAACTCGGCAAACAGGAGCTAAGGAATACAACATCCCTTCTAACTGGACATTGCCCACTGAGATACCATCTCAATTTAATGGGTAAAGCTGAGAGCAACCTATGTCGATTCTGTGAAGATTCGATAGAAACAGTGGAACATATCCTCTGCAACTGCAAAGTTATAACCCGCCAAAGGTTTCAAAACCTCGGGAAGGTGTATACAACACCTGACGTAGTGAGCAAACCTGTTCCCAGGAAGATCTTAAAGTTCGTAAGATGCTTAGGACTTGAGGGGTAACACTAGGTTAGCAGGGTTTCACAAAAGATCTATATAGGTAGAAGTGTTGAGACGCAATTGCCTAAACTACCCCATAAACACACCATAACATAACAATTACCAATAATTTATGTGCTAAACCATTCTATAACAGATTTACAGAGAGCGTAATATTCAAATTTTATTATTACATAATACATATGTACATTGTAAATAAACGCCGTTTTAAAAATACTTTTATGAAGTATTTTCAGAATTATATCAAGCCTTATGGCTAATTGTAAGACTGAAACATTCAGTTAATGAAAATAAACTAATCACTAACGTAATTAAGCCATATTAAATTAATTATTATGTAAGATCTTAACTTAAACGCAAACTAAAAATATTATATATATATATATATTTTATTAGGATAAAATCAAGTTGTCCAGATTAATATAATTTACGTAAAAATAATTTTTTATTGCCTATTTAAAAACACATTGCCATGACTAATATATCGAATTTGATGATTTCTAAATTGCCTTGGCATAATAATAAAAGTAAGTTTAATTTTATATACACAAATTTTTACGATATTAAACGAATTATTATATTTTCAGTTTACACTTCTCATAAATAAGGTTAATTATTGTATACGTATCGATGTTATATTTTAGTCAAATAACTAGATAAAAATAACTAAGAAAGTAGGTATTCATGTATCAGCATAAAAGGTGACAAAAATAACTAGGTCATTACTGCGTGGCTGCATATTTTCTGAAAACCCTTTCTGTGATATTTTCTGCTTTAATTTACCGCAAAGAAGAAAACTAGTCAAATTTTTATAGAAAAAGATGAATTATTTTAATAGTTTTCTGCAAACACGCAATGCAGAGTTACGATTTTTGTCAACAGGTGGTGCCACCCAAATCAATACCTTTAATTTTAAATAACTTGACAGAAATAGTATGTGCGAGATAAAAACAACCGCATTCACATTATCACGTTTCCTTTCCGACTTCCGTTGATTTAGGAAACATAAATACCTGCAATACAAATCTATTTCCTTGAACATATTGAATGGAGGTGATGTTCAGACTTTCTCCATGTTTGATAAAAAAATAATTGTAAAAATATGTATAATATCGTACTTCTGTGTGTTTTTCCTGTCGAATCTCGAAAAACACTATCGGATTAAGGCACTTCAATGTTTTAAGCGTAAAGCTAAGCTCTCTGAAGTGCTACTAAAAACTTAATATCAAAACAGTTTCGAAGGAAACTGAAATTCTTAATATACAAACAAAATATTTAAATATTAAATAAATAAGTACGGAAAGAAATAAAATTAAATTACGCGGCGAGTAAAAAGCATGGGTTTTCATTAATATTTATTAATATGAAATGGTTATCAAAACAATCATCATACAAACGTTATTTAAAAACAAATCCCGGGATGCCTTCAAAATATTTTTAAAACTATTTTGCTCTTTATTGAAATTTAAAATTACTATGGGGTTGTTTAGATATGTATGACTAAAGTTTTAGTTTAAAATTAATTAAAGCATGATCATCTGTAGTAATCTATAGTAGAGGAAAAAGCCGAAGAAAAACAATCCACACAAAAATCAGGGGAAAAAAGGCATGGAAATAAAATGGACAAGGAATCAAAACAAACTCCAAATGTTAAAATTAACTTCTTTGGGTGGCAATCGCTCGATTTACCTTTTGGTGGTGGTTCGTAAATATACTTCCGTAGGTACTTAAAAAATTTGCAGACGAGAAAAAACATACATACATAATAATACAAGGGAAAGAAATAGAACAAGTTAGAACGTCTAAGTTCCTAGGAGCAACAATAAACAGTACAGCTATTTTGGAAGATGAACTAAACGGCAGATTAGCAACAACCGGCAGACTCTATAATAGAATATCGACAGTTCTGGCGAAGAAAGAAATACGAACTCCGACTATAGGGAAATTATCATAAAAGTGTTGGGTTTTAAATAACAGGACAGAACAATAAAAGTGGGAAGAAGAATGAAATCAAATGAGCAGATGTAAAGACAACTGATGATGGATAGAAAGCGATGGAAGAAGATTTGGAAGACAACAACAGAAACCCACACTCCACAATAACATTGACAACAAGATTGAAGACTAAGTCTTCTTCTTTTTTTTTATATTAGGCTCCCTATATATGGCAGCATATACTATACGAGGCTTGCCTTTTATATTTCTGGATTGGGCAACCCTAGTGCTGCCATCTGACAACAACTTCTATCGTAAAGTTTGACATTTTTGACGGTATACGTACTCAGAACGTTTTGAGGTACGAGCGCTATTTGTGTTGTTTACAGTAACTTGAAAAATTCATATCGGCCAAAAAATGGAATTAAATCGCGAACATTTTCATGCAATTATTATTTACAACTTTCGGCGTGGATTAACTGAACAGTGTGTCGATGAACTTAATTCGATTTTTGGCGATGAAGCATCATCAAGGACCAGTGTTTATCGATGGTTTACTGAATTCAATCGTGGCCGTAGTTCGCTCAACGACGACTTTCGTGAAGGTCGTCCAAAATCGATTGTTGTTCCGAAAAACATTGATGTGGTGCGTGAACTGATACTGTAAGATCGTCATGTGACTTATCGTGAGATTGAGGTATTCTTGGACATTAGTGGCACCAGCATAATTACATTCAATATTGCATGAACATTTGGCCGTAAAAAAGATTTGTTCGCGTTGGATCCCACATAATTTGACAATCGCTCAAAAACGAGCTCGTGTCAATTGGTCGCAAGAAATGCTCAAAAAATTCGATCGCGGTGCTTCAAAACATGTGTATGACGTCATGATAGGTAACGAATCGTGGATCTACGCGTATGAGCCCGAAAGTAAACAGCAGTCGACTGTATGTGTTTTCCAAGGCGAGCCAAACCCAACAAAAGTCATTCGTGCTCAAAGCACTTCGAAGCAAATGGTCGCCTGTTTTTTCGGGGAAACTGGACATGTCTTAACCGTGCCATTGATGCAACGTAGAACGGTCAATTCTGAATGGTACACAACCATTTGATTGCCACCTTAACCGTGCCATTGATGCAACGTAGAACGGTCAATTCTGAATGGTACACAACAATTTGATTGCCACAAGGCTTCGGAGAAATAAGGAAAACCAACCGCCGAAGACGGATCATTCTCCACCACGACAATGCGAGCTCTCACACATCGGCTCGAACAAGTGACTTTTTGAGCACTCAAAACGTCGATTTGATGAGTCATCCGCCGTATAGCCTTGATTTGGCACCCAATGACTTCTTTGTATTCCCGAACATCAAAAATAAATTGCTAGGTCAACGTTTTTCGACACCTGAAGAAGCGGTTGATGCGTTCAAAATTCATGTTTTGGAGATACTTTAATCGAAGTGGAAGAAGTCCTTCGCAAATTGGTTCACATCGCATGTAAAAGTGTATTGATCTACATGGAGAATATTTTGAAAAACAAATTTATAATTTTTCATGATAAATAGTATTTGTTTTTGTTCCCTAATCGCGAAAAATAAAAGGCAACCCTCGTATTTAAAAAAAAAGAACCTATAGATCACATCAATACAAAAAAAAGTCTAATAAACATGGATGTAAAATCGTATTTATCCCGTCTGCTATGGAAGTGGATAAAACAACATTTGTTTGAGTTTTTGTAAGTGTCAATATTGTTATTGTTGTTGGAATATACGGAAATGGTAGATATGCACTGCATGTATGGTAAGGCCAATGGTAATTCTTATGAGGCACGCCGCTTGTATGCCGAAGCATTTCCGAACCGAGCACTTCCGTCTGCAAATTTTTTACAAATTTGCATCAACGTTTATCCGAAGTTGGCGCATTTAAATCAAGAAACGGTGGTGATGGTCGGCCTAGATCAGTTTCTACTCCTGAAGCGGAACTTAACATTTTAAGTAGTATTGAAGAAAATCGAGGAACCAGTACTGGAAGACTTTCTTACGAAACAAATATTAATACTTCCCTAATTTAGAGAATGTTATGTGAGGAGTAATTGTACCCATACCATATTCAAAGGGTACAGCCTCTTATTGTGCTGATTATGCTACACGTCTGGTGTTTTACCCATGGGTACTGACAAGAAAAACTTTGTAGTGAAGTCATATTTACTGACGGAGTTAGTTTCACAAGAAATGGCATTTTTAATTTCCACAACAGCCATGTTTGGTCAGATGAAAACCCTCATGCTATTTAATATTAAATCGAATCATCAACAAAGATTTTTAATTAAAGTTAGGCTTGGTCTTTTTGGGGACCATATGATAGGACGTTTTATTCTTCCGAACCGTTTGACTTTCCAATTGTATCTTGACTTTTTGCATAATGCGTTGCCACTATTGTTAGAAGATGTACGTACTCCTCATTCATAGAATGAATATGTGGTTGATGCACTTCCTAAACGAAAATTACAACGCCAGGTGGATAGGGCGAGGGGATTCAGTTGTGTGGCCACCTAGATATCCTGACCTCAGTCAGTTCGGCTTTTTTATTTGGGGGTATTTAAAGTCGTTAGTTTATTCAAGCCCTGTCAATAATTCAAACGAATTGGGACAACGAATGCCTGCCAAACTGTTAATTTTTACGGAGATGCGAAGTATGTGTACAAATGGAAGGAGGACATGTAGAACATCTACTTTAATTATATTTTGTAATTAAAATGTTTTATTTACACGGCTATTTGTTTAAATGGGTGGGGAACTTATTGAAACAACAAGCAATATTTATTTTCTTAAAAAAAAATAGAAAACGGTTGACTTTTTTGTTTGTATTGATGAAATCTATATAAGTGGGTAAAATATCCGAATGTATTTTTTTAAACACCCCGTATAGATATATATAAAATTAAAAAACAATCATTATAACATTTTATAAAACATGTATAGACAACAATTCATTTCAAGAAATGGTTGAATTAAAATATTTTTGAATGAAATTCAATTTTTTTAATGATATTATAAATTATGCACATGGCATAAATAACAATTTTTATGGTAGCCTTTTTTCCCCTAGCCTTTTTCCCCCTGTACTAAGAATTTTCTTCACTCTACATGTAACCATAGCAAATGCAGAACCTGCTTTAAGCAAATTAAAGCTAAAATTAAGTTTATTCAACAATGTCTGCAGAACGATTCAACGCACTTGCTGTATTAAGTATCAATAAAAAATGCTATTTTTCTAGTATAATGTAGTAAAATCATAGGACCCTTAAAAAACTCATATTTAAGAATGTTAAATAAACCTTAATTAATGATGACATTTTTATTATGTTATACAGTGCTTTCGTAAAGTAGTGGATAAATTCGATAAAACATTTTAGAAGGGTTTTCACAGAAAATCCTCGGACACGTCAACCTTACTTTTAATGAGTGCATCTTTCCTGATAATTGTGATTTTTCGATTGTCTTTTGTTTTCGCATTATGACGTCATCGACAATGTTTTTAAATAGCACTCCATACTTTTGTTCACGAATTTGGACAGCATATTTTTCTACGTACTACACTGTCAAAATCATATGACCTTAAAGAGGAAAGTTTTCGAAATAATCAGTCCCAAAGTTTCAAAAATGTATGGTAAAGTGATTAGAGTAGATCAACAATAATTTAAAAAAGGACGGTTCTGACAATTGTTTGGAGTTATTTCTTGAAAAAATTCATTTCTTATCTTTTGTTTGTCAAAAGTAGTGTATTTCAAGTGTTTATTGAATAGTAAGTTTTCAATTAAAAAAAATAGTTAAATTAACTGAAGGTCAAGGTCATGCGTTTTTGACAATGTCGTACGCAGAAAAATGTACTGTATCCAAATTCGTGAACAAAAGTACGGGGTGCCATTAAAAAAATTGTCGATGACGTCATAGTGCGAAAACAAAAGACGATCGAAAAATGACAATTATCAGGAAAGATGCACTCATAAAAAGTAAGGTTGACGTGTCCGAGGGTTTTCTGTGAAAACCCTTCTAAAATGTTTTATCGGATTTATCCACTACCTTACGAAAGCACTCTATAGTTGCAATGTCTTAACTACACGTATTTACGATATTAATATATATGTTTTTTTTACTATGCATTGGTTGTGATTGTTAAAAATATTACGTCTCTGTGTCTACAGCATAGTCCGCATACAATGGACTTGCTGGTAATGTACTAAAAATTCGCTAAAAGTCTATTATATCTGAATCGAATTCCATTGGGGGGCTTCCCCTCATGTCGCGGAGACGACTCCGTATGGCGAAATAACCGAATAACAAATACTCCTTGTGGATTATATGTCAATTTCATTATGCAACATCAGGCTTGCCTTTTCGCCACCAAGAACAACCGCCAAATTGTCAGTGGTAGGAAGTATCGCGGTAACTTCTGAGTATCGCTGATACATTTAAAAAAAGTATTGAGTATCAGTATCGCGGTACTTTTTTAAATTATCGAGTTTCGCGGATTTGTGATACTTTGGCAATACAATTTTGCTGGAACACCAGAAAGTCAAAGTATATAGGTAATTCCAGTTCGTACACTTGTAAAGTGTAAATCTTTCTAGATACTAAATAGAAATGTAAATATTAAGTCAAATGTAAAATCCTGAGGCTGTATGGCTGTTTATCCTTTCCACATTGACAACATTAACAATAACAATACTCATTACTTTCCCTTACCGCGGAGTTTCTTGAAAGATTTTAATCTTTAACACGCCGCCGTTATGAAAGATTGCTTTAACTTTGGCCCACCCCAAAGCGCAAAACTTAATGTTTAATTCCCCAGCGGAAAAGGATCATTAAAGGTATAGCGATACTTGTTCAAGTATCGTCTATCGGTATCGCGATATTTTCCGAAAACAGTATACGCCGTACTTTTTTTGATAAAATATCGGTATCGTTATCGCGATAATTAAAAAAAGTATCGTTCCGCTACTGTGTATTGCAACCGTTGAACCAAGATGTCATATGGAGCCTTAAACAAACTTACAAAAAATAGAAGTTGCTGCGAATCCTTCAAATGCAAGATGCCAATGATGTTAAAGCATTGACAATTTTGGACGCCATGCATATAATATTGAGCCTTGCTTGGCAGACGATATCTGCAGATATCCGTAATTGGTTT
Source organism: Limonius californicus (assembly GCA_014611495.1). NCBI lineage: Eukaryota > Metazoa > Arthropoda > Insecta > Coleoptera > Elateridae > Limonius > Limonius californicus. The sequence goes on from JABXWE010013331.1 coordinate 9,029, forward strand.
AAACATGCAGGATTGGAAAAGGAACCGATTTTATTAACTGAGGAATACTGGAACCCAGAAGATGAGATGTGAAGGGGTTACAGTTCAAAAATTTGTAAACAGTAATCTATTTACAGATTATCTCCATGTTGCTGACAGCGTCATAATTGTCCAGGAATTAACAACCGAAAAAATCACTGAAGACTTTCGACGAACACTAAAAGGAAGTTGTGGAAGAACAACTGAAGTAAGTTGAAGTGCCTTTTTCAGATGCCTTAAAATCTTTTTAAACCTTTCAACAATACTTTAAGCAAAGGGATGACGCAAGTGAAATTCTTCATCAACTAAACAAAATACAGATAAGGTTTTTTTATAAAGTAATCCAAGAAAGAAGGAAAACATCGAGACACGTAACGATGAGAAAGACCCAAACAATAGGCTATATCCTGAGAAGAAATGGATTAATGAAGACAATTATCGAGGGGAAAGTAAACGGTAAAAACCCCAAAGGACGCCCCCGTCTTCAATATATAACACAAATAATACAAGACTCGGGAAGCAACAGCTTTGAGGAAATGAAGAGAAAGGCCTCAGATAGGGGAAAATGGAAAGCTGCGACAAACCAGTCCCAGGACTGACGACCATGGAGGAGGGAGGAATGCTATATTTTTGATTTTTTGGTGTTGTCCGGACGTTTAATATATGTATTCTTTTACAACTTACAGTTTAATATAGTTGTCAACTGAAAAAATCAAATATTGTATAAAGTGGACACTCCGTAATAATGGACTAATACTGTCCCCTGAATATCATTATAAGCGAGTTCTACGAGACGTGTCCAGGGTTTTTTAAAAACACTTACACGAAGTCTAACAGAGAACGAGTCTCTTGGAATACAATTTTTGGGTCCCAAAAAATAAAATATAACAAATTAATTTCGGTTTCTTGTAGTTTTTGATGTTTTCTGGAACACAGTTTGCTATTTTATCCCAAACAATGGTAGTACAAAAGGACTGGTAAATTATTAATTTAGGTCTATATAATTTTCCTAACAATGACAATGTGTAAGCAACATTTTGATAAAATATCGGTATCGTTATCGCAATAATTAAAAAAAGTATCGTTCCGACTACTGTGTATTGCAACCGTTGAACCAAGATGTCATATGGAGCCTTAAACAAACTTACAAAAAAGAAAAGTTGCTGCGAATCCTTCAAATGCAAGATGCTAATGATGTTAAAGCATTGACAATTTTGGACGCCATGAATATAATATTGAGCCTTGCTTGGCAGACGATATCTGCAGATATCCGTAATTGGTTTAAACATGCAGGATTGGAAAAGGAACCGATTTTATTAACTGAGGAATACTGGAACCCAGAAGATGAGATGTGAAGGGGTTACAGTTCAAAAATTTGTAAACAGTAATCTATTTACAGATTATCTCCATGTTGCTGACAGCGTCATAATTGTCCAGGAATTAACAACCGAAAAAATCACTGAAGACTTTCGAGGAACAACAAAAGGAAGTTGTGGAAGAACAACCGGAGTAAGTTGAAGTGCCTTTTTCAGATACCTTAAAATCTGTTTAAACCTTTCTACAATACTTTCAGCAAAGGGGTGATGCAAGTGAAATTCTTCGTCAACTAAACACAATACAGATAAGGATTTTTTATAAAGTAATCCTATATTTTTGTATTTTTTTTTGTGTTGTTCGGACCTTTAATATATGTACTCGTATTATTTTACAACTTACAATTTAATAGAGTTGTCAAAAAATCAAATTCGGATAAAGTGGACACTCAGTAATAATGGACTAATATTGTCTCCTGAATTCCATTATAAGCGAGTTCTACGAGATGTGTTCAGGGTTTTTTAAAAAACCTTTCACGAAGTCTAACAGAGAACGAGTCTGTTGGAATACAATTTTTGGGGCCCCAAAAAATAACTTGCACCTGCGCCCCTTTCTAGAGAAGGCCTGCCCTGTGCTCGATAATATTAGTAGTTATATTTCAAATAAGACTGTTTAGAATTTATCAAATTAATTTCGGTTTCTTGTAGTTTTTGATGTTTTCTGGAACACCGTTTGCTATTTTATCCCAAAAAATGGTAGTACAAAAGGACTTGTAAATTATTAATTTAGGTCTATATAATTTTCCTAACAATGATAATGTGTAAGTAACATGTATTAGTTAATTTAAGTATACATGTAAATTTTCAAAAGGTGCAGCTTTACGATTCCAGCAACAAGTACGATTTTACTACCTTCTTTATATTGAGTGTTTGTTCGAAGAGATTGCCCAATTACTTGTACGACAAAAGAAGTGATCAGAACTTCAGAAGACTGTCTGGATTTTTTCATTTTACTACACAATACGTTTACGTACGTTCCTACAATGACGCAATACCAACGCAGTTTTCAATAAGAGAGTTCTGTTCGACGAGTAATAATGCATGTACGATCACCTATACGGAGATTCTAAAAAAAAATTGGTTGCATTGCAATCGTATATACTCGTAAATCCAAATAATGTGAATCATTTGACATTAAAAGCGTATACACTGAACACCTTAAATAATCTTTCCTTATCTAATTCATGTTGCAGAATACGTGTTTGTCGAACACGGCAGCAGTGCCCCTCTCTCTCTCGATATAGAATCGACCAAAAGGGATCGGGTGAACCAGATTAATTGCGCAAGCGCTAGGTAAACGCGCCAAGTATATACGCAAACATGCGGCCTACCTTCACAAAGTTCCACGTGCAGTTTTACCGGCAGTTTCATCATCCTGTGTTAATATGTGATAAAATCCAAGCCGGCGTTTAATTTTCGAGTTTTTAATGAAATCTAGACGAAAGTAATAGTAAATATCACACGAGTGATGACCACATCGTCAGAAATCAAAGAAGTCGCCAATGGGGTTGCCGGCACGCCAGAAGAAGAAGCCGGGGGGAAGATTAAATTAAAAAGGAAAATCACCCTCCTAAACGGCGTAGCTTTAATAGTGGGCACAATTATTGGAAGTGGAATTTTCGTATCACCAGCGGGAGTCTATCAGAACACTGAGTCAGTGGGAATTTCTATAATCGTATGGAGTCTGTCGGGGGTGTTTTCCACCCTTGGAGCTCTGTGCTATGCCGAATTAGGGACATCGATAACTAGATCTGGAGGCGATTATGCATACATATATGTGGCTTTTGGGCCCCTCGCAGCGTTCGTACGACTTTGGGTTGCCATCCTCATTATTCGGCCAACTACCCAAACAATTGTTGCGCTCACTTTCGCTCAGTATGCCGCAAAACCCTTTTTTCTAGACTGCGAACCTCCACAGGCAGCTGTGCGACTTCTAGCTGCCATCTGTTTGTGTAAGTTGCTCTATTTATATTACATGCACGATTTAAATAACTCGCATCCACGTGGTGATATTTGTGAAACATCCACACGTTCAGTGTTTTATTAAAGCGTTTTTTAGTTATCTAGCATCTAGGACTAGCATCTACCCTAAATTTTATTTATGTTGATTTTGAAATCTATGGGTGTTCTCGAAAACACGATATTTTATAATTATTGTTAAATCTACTGCTGCAATTTTCGAGTAAATCATTAAACTTAAGAGATAAATAATCATTTTTACATTTATTGTACACCTGGAGAACTTAACTTATTTGTAATTTTCACTTTCCCCGACTATCAATTTAATAAAAACTACTGACACGATGTCCTATCACGATAATCCTAAAAATATTGAAAAATTACTTTAAAATCGTGTCTGTAACATGTTTTACGATTTGATAGTACAATAGCATACTCCATTGGAACTACTAGTACTTATTCCATGTTAACTCCTCATTCTTATATGGAAAATAAACCACATACTTTTTTTTGGAATAAGTAAGTATACAGGGTGGTACATTTTTCGATGCCCACCATTGATATCTCGAAAAAGGTATGAGATACAAGGAATTAGAGGAAAGTTGCATTTTTTATGGCAATGTAAAATCTGAAAAAATTTCTGAACTTAGTTTCTGTTCGTTTTATTATTTAAGTTGTTTTGCAAAACATTCGCGATTATATAAATAACTTACACAAATTTTCAGATTTCAATAAGTTTCTTGAAAAGTCTTTTGTCTTTTGTCTATCTAGTGGTGTTAAAATTTAGTTACGTTAATTATTTTAGAGTGGTAAAAAATATAGGTACCTGTAGATTTTTTTTTTTCGGGAGGGGGTGAGCAAGGTAATAGTGTATATTTTTGAAATTATTTATCATTATATATACAGGGTGTTCAAATTGAAGTCGGCACTATTGCCAACTTTGTTGCTACTAAAGATACGATGTTGGTTAAATTACCAAAATAGTAGCGTTTTTTCTTCCGATTACAATGGTAAAATTTTAAAAACAACTGAACTTCGCGTTTTCGAGATATTAAGAAAAACAACATTTTTTTAAATGGAATACCCTGTATATTTTTGCATATTTTAAACGATCATTTAATTTTAAACAAAATTTATTAATACATGAATACCCTAAACTTACAAATAAACGAACTACAAGCATTTAAATGTCGATTATTGGAAAATAATAGAAACAACTTTTATTATCATCTATCATCTAATATGAACAAAAGATCGCTGCTGTAAGTAAGTATTTGAATTGGCTTTAACAATGGCATTCACACATTTAGAAAAATGTGATATGTTAGAAAGTTACATAGTTTGTCAAAACAATTCCCATCGTGCTTTCGAACATTACAATGCGTTATTTCCCGGCCGAATCTTGTCTAATCGAAGATATTTCTTTATCCTATACCGAAAGTTTAGGTCAAATAATAAAGTGTTCGCTAAATCTGTTCCAAGAAAACGATTTATACTTAATGAAGAAGCTGAAACTAATGTTATGGCATATTTCGAAACGTTTCGGGAAAATTCAATAAGGGAGTGTAAGCGTGATCGTGGACTGGGAACTGTTCATAATATTTTAAAAAAGAATAAGTATGTACCGTATAAGTATAGACCCATTCAAACTTTAATGGCAGGTGATCAAGAAAGACGTACGGACTTTTGTCGATGGTTTGTTAATTGCGTTAGGCGCAGTCCGAACTTTTTGCGTTTAATTTTGTGGAGTGATGAAACTAGTTTTTCTAATTGTGGTATGTTTAATCAAAAAAACCAGCATTACTAGAGTCGAGAAAATCTTATGCGTAACCATCCTCATAATCCCCAAAGACGTTTTAGTGTAAATGTATGGTGTGGCTTAATCGGGGGAAGAATAGTAGGGCCTGTATTTTACGAAGGTACTCTTACAGGTGAACGGTACACAGAACTGTTGCAAAATACAATAGAGGAGTTTTTAGATGATCTCAATGTAGCTGATCGCCCACAAGTTATTTTCCAGCAAGATGGTGCACCATCGCACAATTCTCACGCTGTTGCTGGTTTATTAACAGAACTTTTTCAAGATCGCTGGATAGGTACACGTGGACCAATATTATGGCCACCACGTTCGCCAGACCTTACACATCTGGATTTTTATTTCTGGGGATTTTTTAAAAATGAAATTTATAAAAATCTCTATGAAAATACGAATGATCTTCAAGAAAGCATCAGCAATATCATAAACAACATCGACGAACGAACCATCTTAAAGGCTGTTAGCATGGTGTACAAACGTGCTCCAAAATGCATAGAACAAGACGGACACGTGTTCGAGCACATGATGAGTTTTTTGTTTGTTTTTACTCTTTTAGTTTAATACTAGCTTTCTCTTTACGTCCTTATAGTTGTTTTAAGTGTATTAATTATTAATTAAGCAAAGTGTATTAATTTTTCGATAACTAGCCAATGTCAACATGATTTTCCTTTAAATGCTTGTAGTTGGTTTATTTGTAAGTTTAGGGTATTTATGTATTAATAAATTTTGTTTAAAATTAAATGATCGTTTAAAATGTGCAAAAATATACAGGTATTCCATTTAAAAAAATGTTGTTTTTCTTAATATCTCCAAAACGCGAAGTTGAATTGTTTTTAAAATGTTACCATCGCAATCGGAAGTAAAAACGCTACTACTTTGGTAATTTAACCAACATCGTATCTTTAGTAGTAACAAAGTTGGCAATAGTGCCGACTGCAATTTGAACACCCTGTATATATATATAATATATATCATATTATAATATTTATAATATGCGAGATTAACGATTTTAGTGAACATCACCGCCTCTCCATTTGGCCCCCTTGCAGGATGAAATGCGGAAAATGCTTGGTGTTGGTTCTACCAATTTATAAAACGCAACACCATACAAATTTAGGATGATCTGAGTGGAACGGTTTCCAAGATATGGTGATATTTCTCGAAAAATATACACCCTTTTTCACCCCCCTCCCGATAGAATTTCAAAAAGTCTCTTCTTAGTAGGTGCCTACGTCATTAGCCGAACAATCTTGCGATATTTCGGCTTTCTAGGTTCAGTGGTTTGGGTTGTGCGTTGATAGCTATGCCAAAACTTTTATATACAGGGTGTCAATTTGAAAATGTACAATGTGTTATACGTGGGCTGTTCTCTTTCCGCTGAGCCTATTTAGCAGAATGTGAGATTTTGAAACAAATTTTGTTTGGCATTTTAACGTAGTTTACAAATTTAATTATAGTGAAAGTTATCAAATATACCTGAAGGTTGTTAAAATACATAATTATAAAGTAATCCTTTTCCCAAGAAATCATGGAATTGAATAAAGAGCATTATCGACTTGTGATTTTTACAATTTCACGCGTGGCTTAAGCCATAAAGAATGTTTTGAGGAAATCAATCGAGTGTTTCATGACAAATCGTGTTCCTTAACTACCGTAAAGCGTTGGTACAATGAATTTCAACGTGGTCGACTTTCCTTAAATGACTACTTTCAAGTTTCTAAGCCAAAAACGGCAGTTACCGAAAAGAATATTGGTCTTGTATGAAACATGATTGAAGAGGACCGACATGTTACTGCCAGAAGTATTCAATCAACTTTAAAGATTGGTGGGAAAGCACTTGACACCATTTTACACAAACATTTGATGGTACATAAGTTTTGTGCCCGTTAGATTCCCCACAATTTGAATCCAGTTCAAAAAGAAAACCGCGTGGCATGGTGCAGATCTACACTGGATCACCTTGACAATGGATGGTCTCATTCGCAAGAGGAAGGATCATCTTGCATCAAGATAACTCGAGCGTTATCTTGATGCAAGATAATTCTTCCTAACGCGGGAATATTGGAGAAAATGTTCTAAAGATTGGTTTTCACGGATGCAAGAATGCATTGACTGTGGAGGGGAATACTTTGAAAAATTATAAATAAATTTGTTTTTTCCATAAATTGTGTATTACTTTACTAAGCTCGGCAGAAAGAGAACAGCCTTGGTATCTCTAGAAGTAGACTAGGTATTAAACTTTTGTAGAAAACGTTTTTACAATATGGAGAGGGAATCATCGTGATACATACAGAAACTTTCTCCACTGAACACCATAGGCTCCAGCTATCCTAATAAAAAATGTGAAATGGTGACACCCACTTCGTGATACCTCATTGAAAAACTCTTACGTAATGCTATTCAAAAGCAGCAAACATTTTTTTCTCGACTCGTTTCGGAAGAATTAGAAAATGAAACTCTAAAGGTTCTCAACAAATTATGATAATTCAATTTTCAAAATATTAGTTTAAATGTTCAAAATGATTTCCAGTATTCTATAGACCAGGCCTTCCCAAACTTTTATGGGCCGAGACCCACTTTCGTAAACTGTAATTTTTCGGAAGTTTCGAAAATTCCCTCGTTAAATAGTATATCTTCATGGGGCTCATTGTTCCATATAAAACGATTAAAAACAATCCATTGGGACAACCCGTGTACACCTATCGACTCATCCAGCTGCAGAAATAAATTTACCGCTCTTAACTTTATTGACATGCTGATCTTCTACCCACTCGGACATTTCATCAATTCTGCGTGCAATCATGTTAGTGGAAAGTGGAATTAATTTAACTTTTTCCAAGCTCTTGCCACTAAACATAACTCCAGCAGCAGCACAGCCAACGGTGTGAGGCTTACCAGCTTGTGTAATCTACAAACTAATGAGGTATGCGGCACGCATGGCATTTTCATTAATAGTAGTGAAATGGGAAAGCATATGCATAATATCTGCTTGCTTACATTTTTTAGCTATACGCAATAACAAAGTCCAATTGCTGTCGAGAGTTGATTGACAAAGAATTCAAAATTGATTTGATATAGATCTGCTAGCTGAAAGAAACTAGACAGAAATAGTAATTCGCATGTCATCTTAACTATACTTTCAATTGTTCATTCGATAATTTTGGATGACTACAATTTTTCTAATAACCATGTAAATTACTCTCATATTTGAATATTTAACGCGACCCACCCAAAATCATCTCGCGACCCACTAGTGGGATTTTGGGAAGCCCTGCCCTAGACAATAGTAAAATCTACTCTCAAATTCTCTCCGAACGTTTTGGAAGGTTTGTTGTAGAATATCTCGGAACTCCTGAATTATTCCTTGTCGCAATTATGAGATGGCCTGAAGCTGTGTTTTATAGAAAGCAGAGTTTAAGTGACCCCACAGAAAAAAATCTAATGAGGCCAAAATTTGGACATCTTAGGGGCCATTCTATTTTTCTGAAACTGGTCGGTAAAAAAATGTTTGCTACTATTGCATAGCATCTTGTAATACCTTTTCAATGATGTATAACAAAGTGGGTTACCATTTGAAATTTTTAAGGTGTTGAATGTGGAAGATTAGCTTATTAGTCCCGATGATTCCCCTACCATCTTGTAGAAATGTTTTCCAGGAAAATTTAATACCTGTTTTACTTCCAGAGATATAGTGGACTATAAGAGACACCCTGTGTATAGATTGCCACTTTTGATGTGTAGGTATTATTTTTGTTAAAACACAGCACAATGGACTGTTAGCATATGCTCCAGTATCTAATGCAAATGTAATAAATCCATTACTCTTTACAAAGTGAGCTTGACATGTTTTGCATGTCAAATAAATTTATTGCCTATTTATAGGGAATATATTTTTCTTTTATTACATATGTGTGCACAGAAATTAATATTTTAGTCTTTGAAACTTTACGGTAATACGAATTTATCCGTCACTTTGATTGAATTTGATAAGACAATAAATATCTTTGAGAAAAAAGCATAAGGGTTATGAACAAAACACTTAAAAGTGGAAATTCCAGGGGATGGGGCACGTGCCATCCCTTGCCCGTTACTGGGGGCGCCCATGGTTAAAAACATAAAATTACCAAGATTGATTTAAATAGGGCCAGTAATAGTGAAGAGAATGTTTTTCCGAAATCAACTTATTTTTCGTGATAAATTAGGAATGAATCAAAATATACAGGGTTTCTTTTCAGATTCTCAATCGCTAGAAAAGGCGTAAATTTTCTCTGATTTTACCATTTCCGAGATACCAAAGGTGAGCATCGAAAAATTCACCACTCTGTATATAGGGGTTTAGGTGGAAGATATGTTTTGCCTGTACTGTATGGTAGCAAGAATATTTGGAGGTAGCGCCTCCACCACTTTAAAATCCCCGTCAAAGGCTGGAAATGTCAAAAATTACAGTGCTTATATACAAAGTGATTTTTTAAAAAGTCAATTGCAGTAGCCTAGGGAGTGTCCCGTCTATATTAAGCTTTAGAATCTGACAATATGAAAATTGCAACAGAAAGAAAGAAATCTTGACGAAAAACCTGTAATTTACTTACCTTAATAAATTACAAATCAGTTGCAACTAAATACTTGTTCATTTTCACATTTTGTTGGGCCAAAATTTTTAACTACCTGAACTGTCACACAGTTTGACATACAGGTAAATGTCATTCAAAGCTCATTACAGCTGACTGCAGACGGAATAGTTTTTTTTCTAGGCTTGCTGCAATTGACTTTTTAAAAAATCACTTTGTATCAAGAGATCCAAAAAAAAACTGATCCCCAGCGGGCTGTGGAATGAAAAGTCACGTCTTTTCTAGACTAAAGGAATGTTTATAATGTCAATTTCAGGTTAGGTTGTGGTAGCTGGAATTTAGTAATAATGAAACGTCATGTTTAGGAGCAGAAATCTTTTATTGAGCAACAGTAAAAGAAATTAATAAACCTGAACTAATGTAATGATCACAACAACTATTGAAAATGACTGCCTTCTTCCTCTCAACATTTCTAAACTCATGTTCTCATACCTTCAAAACATTTTGTAATAATTGAGGTGAGTTGTTAATTTCTTGACAGTTTTCTTCAATTTTGAATTTCAGTTCGTTTAAATCATTAACTGGATTTTTAAAATGCTGTTTTTCAAATAGGACCATAGAAAAATGTCCAAAACAGTAATATCACAAGAGCGTGGGGGCCAGGGTGTTGCAGCATTCCTACTAATGATTCGGTCATCAAAATATTCGCGTAAAAAATTAATTGTGTCTGCAGCTGCATGAGCTGTTGTGCCATCCTGTTGCAGAAAACCATCCCGTAGATCATCGTGAAGTTCATTTAAGAAAGGTCGCAATAATTCGTTCCTGCACCTTGCTGCAGTTAGCGTGCCTTCGAAAAATATTGGCCCAACTAACCTACGACGACTCATTCCAACCCAGACTCCTATTTTCTGTGAATGAAGAGGAGCTTTAATTGTAACGTGTGGATTCTTGCTACTCCAAATTCGCATATTCTGTTAATTAACATACCCATTACGGTAAAACCAGGCTTCGTCGGTAAAAAAGGTTAAATTTAACTGTACTGAACTCTTTTTGGTAATCCTGTACTAAAAGCTCCCGAACGGAAATAAATCGGTAAGGATGCAGATGCAAAGCTTGACTCAATATTCTGTGGAATGTACCGTAACTTAAATCATCAACTTGCTAGCATAAATGCCTAAATGGTGTTTTTGGAGCCCGTCAATTCGTTCTCTTACAGTTTCAATTAAACCAGGTACTATCTTCTTTGGCCTACCAGATCCTTCTTTCCTTCCAACACTTCCAGTTTCTCGAAAATTGCTGACTAAATTCTTAACCAAAACATAAAATTTTCGGTATGTAATAATTGCATTGGGATACCTCTCTCGGAATTCCACAAAACAAGGAGGAATCGAATAGGTCCATTCTCCGTCAACTTGAAAGCCGTTCCGAAAGTAAGATTCAATAATGAATGCTCTTTGAAATGTATTAAAAATCATTTTAACAATCTGTCTGATTCGTATCAAAAAAAAATATAACTAATTTATCATAAACATTCCTTTAGTCTAGTAAAGACGTGACTTTTCATTCCACAGCCCGCTGAGGATCAGCTTTTGTTTGGATCTCTTGATATAAGTGTCTAAACTTAGTTGTCGCTTAACAGGAAAAGTGATCTGTACCTACTGACCACGAAAAACTATCTCTTTCTGATATTGTATAGTTTTGGAATTGGACACATAGCTAGCAATAAAAATTGTCATATTTCATTTTTTATATTTAAAGCAAACAATTATTCAACATCCAAAATTTGTAAAGCACCATTAACTAGGATCAAATGACGTACGTGTTCCGAGCTAGTTAAAAGCATAAAACTTTAGTTTGTGACGTCATTGTCTTTTAAGTCTTGTAATTTATTTGTTGTTTCTATTATATCAGTCCATTGTTACGTATGAGAGGGTGATGGGGGGGGGGGCAGAACGTAAATCATTCACGTTAGTCATTATTGGAATAAATTGTTGTGCTAATATTCACTCAAGTGAGAAGGTAATTAATAATATAACGCTAACAAATAACCTTAGAAAACATCCGCAGTAACCCTTGAAAGTATGAAATAATTAAAGGTTGTTTGGAAACGTAAATAAAACCGTACTCAATATTACCAACAAATAAAACAATATTGTAATAACCTTAGTTCCCAGATTGAAAGAAATAGAATGGCGTTGTTTTTCAAATGTTGGAAGCCACATTTTCATAATTTTTTCGTTGGTAGGAAGGTATTTATTTTTAACAATAAAATTAAAAATTTGCTTTATATAATGTCTCTACTGTGTGTTTCTGCAACTGCATTTCTAACTCTGCAATACAGATTATATAAAATGGTGGAACATATGAGTATTACCATAGGCTAATAAATACCTAGACGTCTGGCCAATGTATTCATTTTATGGGTTAGTGTGGGACCTGTTCTAACAACGGCGCCACCGTCGGTCACAATGTCGTAACAATCAGCGCGCTACGTCCTGTCAACATTATGAACTGAGTGAGAACTCAGGTACCTAGGCACGTCTTTTCTCACTGCAAAATTAAAGCTTATAGATAAGGTACGTAGATTTCAAATTCCCCAAAGCATTCCATTTCAGGTAAAAAGGTTTTGTTTACATCAGACATGATATTACACATTGT
>JABXWE010013332.1:0-29258 GCA_014611495.1 Limonius californicus
TTAAAGTAAATGGTGAAGTAATAAATAATAATCTATATCGGACCGATACCATTCTACCATTGTACCAACTCGATAGGATATGCAAACTTTGTTAGACAAAGTAAACGAAGAAAGTGAACGGTTAGGTATGAATATCCAGAAGACAAAGTTTATGATAGTACTCAAGAGGAAAGACTTAAGTGTGAGACTCATGCTAGCAGGTTACAACGTAGAGAAAGTACATAAATATAGGTACTTAGGGTAGAGGAAGAATGGGAAGGTGACATGGATGTTAAAACAAGAATAGAAATGGCCAGAGACGGATTTAGGCAAATCAAAGTAGTGTTATGTGATAAAGAACTGAGCATCCATCTAATGAGAGTAGTTAATTGTAATGTATGACCAATATTACGGTACGTTCAGAAGCATGGACTCTTAAGAAAGACATAAACTCAAGAATAGAAGCTTTTGAAATATGCGTAGTAGAGTATTTTAGACGGTTTTAAGACCACCCCCACCACTAAATTTGAAGTTCAAGGTGAAGGCTATAGCAGACCCCCACTGTACTTGTATTCACGGTCAATTTCAAGGCTATATCCCCCCTATCCTTTAATTTAAGGTCAAGGTCAAGATCAACCGCCACGACTGAACCGTCAAGGTCGTTGGCAAAGGTCAAACCTAAGATGTATGACCATGAAGTGAAGGTTGTATACCAAGGTTACAAACAAATGAAACGAGTGATTTTTGTATACCTTTTAGTTTACAAAATTGTATCCACACTTTTAAAAGATATAGATAATGGGGGGCCACATAAAAAGTCATAGTACTCAGCCAGAATCCCTAAATGATTTGCGTCAACGGATCAACAACGAATACCGGCAAATTGCCCCAGAAATGCTTCAGAACGTCCGAAAACGTTTTCAATAAAACCTGTACTATTGTATGGATGCTGGAGGTCAACATTTCAAATATTTACTGAAGTGAATGTTAAGGTAAATCTATTAATCAATAAAACATTACTGAAGTAAATTATGGTAAAAGTGAAAAATCATGTATTATTGGTTTTTGGCGGTTTACTATCTTTAAAAGGCATTTTCTCGAAAACTACTGATCCCAATTAAAAAAAATACGAAGTATTATACGAGAATTGAATGCCCTTTAAAATGATGTATCACGCGAATGCGACCGTTTCCTATTTAAAATTTTAGGGGTGAAGCTCAAAATAAACACAACAACTTGGTTCTTAGTAGCAAAGCTGGTTATTATTGGTTTATATTCATCTTCAGAAAGGCATAGAGGATTCTTTTTAACCTTATTTGAAGAGGCAAAGAAACAAATAATTAGCAAGTTTATTGTCAGTTCTAGGCAACGCACACCGAATTTGTTGGTTCTTCATATTAAACTGTACTGTTTGCTCGCATTTAGTTGTAATATATAGCGGAAATCGAGTTATATTATTGGAATTTATAACCATCACAAAACAAATAATTAGTAAGTTTATTGTCATTTCTAGGCAATGCATGCTGAATTTGTTGGATCTTTATACTTAACTGTACTGTTTGCTTGCACTTGGTTGTAATATATAGCGGAAATCGAGATATATTATTGGAATTTATAACCATAACAAAACAAATAAGTAGTAACTTTATTGTTGTTTCTAGCGCAATGCACACCGAATTTGGTGGTTCCTCATATTAACCTGTACTATTTTCTTGCATTTAGTTGTTATATATAGCGGAAATCGAGTTATAATATTGGAATTTTTAACGATCAACGAACAAATAATTAACAAGTTTATTGTCATTTCTAGGCAACGCACGCCAACTATACTGTTACTTGCATTTAGTTGTAATATATAGCGGAAACCAAGTTATATTATTGGAATTTATAACCAACAAAGAAACAAATAATTAGTAAGTTTATTGTTGTTTCTAGCGCAATGCACGCCGAATTTGTTGGTTCTCCATATTAAATTTTCTTTGAGGAGATCGTATCAAATCAGATGAGAGGCTTCTGTTGTAGCTCACAATGATGTGATGCATGTTTCATAAGATAATACACACCACAGCCTAAAAATCATCAGGTAGGTATACATCAGTTTACCGCAAAAAACAAAAACGCAAGTTACAACTTCGTTAGGAAAGGGGAAATTCCAAAAAATATAAAACGAAATACCATCAAGGGATGGTAGCGGAATATGGCCCGGATGCTGCTGAAAAAATTCCACACATGCTGCAAGAAGATACGGAGAATGCGTACCAAGATTTCTTAAACGGTTGCTAATCCTTAAAATAATTAATATTTTTGAAGAAACTATTGGACAAGCTAGAAGCTATCGCTGATACGTAGAGCAAAAGAATCACTGCATCAAATTCCGGACGTATGTGCAAGATGCGTGCACAAACTTCATGTCGAAATACAGTGAAACATTGGTTGTATCAACAGTTTTCGGGAAATGCTACTACTCGATGTGAAGTTCGAGGACGTAGACTAAAGTTAAAACCAATTGACAATTACATGTACCAAGTTGGAGAACTACTGAATATTACTAAGAGATCTCTGCTGCTTTGTTGTTTGGACTTCTAAACGTATTTCAGTGGAGGTAATAAACAAAGACATTTCTTATTGTCAGAAAGAAATGACCCCCAAACTAAAGCAGTTGTATTTACGTGCGTTACCTCCGAAAATAATAGACTCCTGACATGCACGAAAATTACTTATTCGAGAAACGTACTTAAAATAAAGTAAATATGAATTATTGTATACTTATCACTAAGCTTCGGATAATTTTGCATTTGCATATTTGCAGATGCAAATGCATACTTTAGACATTTTTGGTAATAAATGCATATTTTAATTGTTTTAAGGATTAATGAATAATTTGCAGCATTTGTCTGTTTAAATTGTATATTTGTACATTTTTTTGTTATCAAGTACAGATTCACTTTGTCAAGCAGTCTGGGAATTTCCAGAAATTTTAAATAATCTTGTAAACTCATGCATTCGTATTTTGAATAGGTAGGTAGTTTCTCAGTTGTTAAGTTTCGAAGAACCAAAATACTTGGAAATGCTAAGAGAATTACCAGGGTTTGAGTGGCCCTGTTGTATTAGGGAAAGCCTGTGAAACTTGAATGTTTAACAATTTATCATTTTATCAACAATCAGTTGTGTAGTAGTTCCAATAGTGTGTTAACATCTTCGAGATGCCGAAAGAAATAAAGTGTATAAGTGCTATTTTAAACCAGTTTGTGAAGGACAGCGATGATTTGACAACAGATGGGCGTCTGTTATTTTGTATGGTAAATGCTGCGAAGTTCCTGTTGCGGCAACCAAAAAGTTCCAAGTTACGCAGCATCTCCAAACCGGAAAACATGCAAGTAATAAAAATCGAAAAAGAGAGAATAACAAACGGCTAGTATTACTTTCTGCTTTACCAAGGCAGGTAGGTAGACCTAAACGTTCAGAATTTAATAAAGAAATTTGTAAGAGTATTATTAGCGGTGATATTCCGTTGGCTAAATTAAAGAATCAAGTTCTTTACCATGTTTTGGAAAAGTATACGAAACAGAATATTCCAGACGCATTGACATTAACAAAAAATTATGTTTCCAAGTTATATGCAGCAACATTACACAAGCTAAGAGAAAAAGTAAAGGAACACAGTATTTGGGTGTCTTTGGATGAAACGGCCGATGCAGAACAAAGAAGCGTAGCAAATTTTGTGGTTGGTATATTAGGGGTTAACGAAGAAAAAAATAAATCATACCTGCTGACTTTCAAAGTCTTGGACAAAGTGAATCATTCAACAATTGCTGTTTTTTTCAACGACTCTCTAAGCTTATTGTGGCCTTCTGGAATTTTATATGAAAAAGTGCAAGTGGGTTGTACTGATGCTGCACCATATATATGCAAAGCAATGTCAGGACTGCAGATTTTGTATCCAAATATGATACATGTGACCTGTTTAGCACACGGTTTACACCGAGTAGCTAACTTAGTTCGCAATCTTTATTCAAACGATAACGTGCTGATATCATCTGAAAAAAGATTTTTCTCAAAGCACCGAGTCGTGGGCAGAAGCTTCGGGAAGTTGTGCGGGACGTTCCAGTTCCGCCCGCGCCAATTATTACAAGATGGGGAACTTGTATGGACGCTGCTGTGTATTCGCTAAAATGTTTGAAATTCTGAAGAAAGTTGTTAACAAGTTGAGTGCCACGATGATTTTGATAAGAACATCGTGGGCCAACGTCTTTTTTGGTGTTTTTCGATACGCAATTACGATATAAGTTAATTAATTCACTTATAAATTACAGCTATAGCCATTTGTTTATTAAAGTTGTTGAAACAATTTAGCGGTCCCTACGGACCGCCGTTGCCCAGGTGGAAATATTAGCCGTGCGAGCCAAGGAGGTCCATCCAGCGGTACCACGTGCCCGTGCATGTTTTATCTTGTCTGCATTGTGATGGTTGTACTGCAGTTTACGCTTAGTTTTGTGCAGACATTCAAGCGTTACAAGTGTGATTTGTTTTATGTGTAATTGTGATAATGAATGACCGTACAAAACGAATTTTACAACTGTCGAAGACATATGTGATAACTGATCAGTCATGGTAAGAAAGTTTTGAAGTTCTAGGTATTTATTTCTATTACTTCTGCAATTTTATTATCTAGAGTCCGGATCTGACGATCCTTATAGTTCATCCGACTCTATACAAGATCAAAACTTCAGTATTAGTGAAATTGAAAATAATGAAAGCTTTTCTGAAGAGAATGGTATATCTGATAATGAAGAAAGTCGATCCGAAGCTGTTTCAAATTGTCAATAAGTAAATAATGAAGACCCAGTGCCAGGATCCAGTTCAAATCAAGTTCAAATACCGAACATGGTAAAATTTCTACGAACATCCACTGTAGAAGAAATCGGCCAAGACACTAGTCAAGGCAATTAAGTGATGTACCAGGAATACAATATTGAATGGAAGGATCCAGTAGGCAACCACGAAATACGTTCTTTTGATGTGAGTAACGGGATCAAGCCAGAATTACCTGCTGCGTTGGTGGGTGGTACTCCTGAGGACTTCTTTTCTGTGTTTGTTAACGACAAAATTCTTGAACTAATGGCCGACCAAACAAATTTATATGCAACTCAAACTTTATTATTCGACAAAGATATTCATAGCCGTCTACATGCTTGGACAGTGGACACCAACCAACAAAGAAGAAATGCGAAAATTTGTTGGAATTCTAGGTTACATGGGATTAGTAAAACTACCAACATTACGGCATTATTGGTGCAAAAGAAAATTGTTTTAGGTCAGCGTTCTAAGTCAAGTGATGAGCAGAAATAGATTTGAATTGCTTCCCACTGTATGGCACCTTAGTGACATTGAAATATTTCCAGAAGGTGATCGCGGGTATAAAATACAACCATTTATAAACATTTTATTGGAAAAATTTCAAGACGCTTACACACCGGGCAGAGAGTTTTGCATTGATGAAACTCTTGTGCCATTTCCTGGTAGATTAATCATTAAACAATACATTACCCAAAAAGCCCATAAATATGGAATAAAATTGTTTAAATTATGTTCAGAGACTGGTTATACCTGGAATATAAAATTATACTGTGGCAAAAACAAAGACGCAGCTTAATCGGTTCCTACAAGGGTTGGTATAAAATCGTTAGGAAAATTTTTGAATATAGGAAGAACGATTGTAACAGACAACTATTATACTAGCCTTGAACTCGCAAATAAATTTCTGGATAACAAAACACATTTACTAGGAACTCTAAGAAGTTGTAAACAAAAAATTAAAACGTTAATACTTAACAAATCAAAACACTAGTAAAGAATAAATCTTTAACACGCTATAACAATATACACAACATGCCACTTTTTTAGGTTACGTTCCGTTAGGCTCGAGTTTACCGATAGAGGTTGGTAGTATCAAAATTAGCTCTACTGGGCAGGTGTAGTATCAAAACTTGAACAAAAAATTGATCCAGCACTAGTTTTGAAAAAAAGTTTAGCTGATTCTAGTACGAAAACTTGTATGCATTTTTTCTGATTCACAAGTTTCTACAAGTCCATCTAGTAATGAAACTAGTCAAAGTTTCTAGCGGAAGAAAGTATAATGTAAAACAAGATTTAGACAGGCTTACAAACCCTGCTGTTTTTGTTTACTCCTCTTTTTACATCATGCCCAGTTTTATGGTGGAGGAATCTGTAGAGATTTTGTGTAGCTCCTTAGTTGATGTGGGTGGCAGTAAAATTCTCTGTTGATGACATTACATTAAAATTAAAATTAAATTGATAACATTACATTAAAATTAAGTTGGTAGATGTAGTAAAAAATAATGTAAGTAGAGGTTATGTTGTGTTAAAAATAGAATGTGCTTCAGTTATTTTGTGATTCCTTGTGTGTTAAGTAAAAATCATTAAGAAAGAGTACCTTTGACTTTTTTATTATTAATGTGATATTATTTACCTAAACATTTAAATGTTGTTTCAGATCTAAAATGTTCAAGTGCGAAGGCTGTGAAAAATTCTTCGCTAGAAAGGATAGTCTTGCCCGTCATTTATGTGGTAAACGCAAGATGGCTGGTAACTCTGGAGGTTTAAATAAAAAACAGATGGTTGGTGATGACGTATTATGATGCCCCACGTGTGACGTCTTAGTACCTCGAGGGCGTTATCAGGGACATCAGCGCAGTCTACAACATAAAGAAAATATTTGCGTGACCCGTGAAGAGGGTGTCGAGTTTATTCAACATGCATTTAAGAATAGGATCGCATCTTATAGAATTAGTAACAGCTCCACCGAGACATTAAGCATCACAGAGTTTATGGAGACTATAAACGAAAACAGTTGGTCATTGCATTAGATAAACATGATTCCGTCAAGGTGAACTTGGAGATATTTGCTCTATTTCTCCTACCGAGTAAAAATATTGAAGAAGTCAAGTCCTTCAATCCCCGGAACAAACAAATTGATCGATCATCAGATTTAGAAGACATATAACATGGATTCGTTGATGAGATTGACAATCGGATGTCGGGGTTTCAAGAACGCGATAGCGGGTGGATTCTAAAGAAAATTCTACATTTAGAATTAAATATTAATAAGTACAATCCACTGTGTGCCTCCTCCTATATAGAGCTACCTGTGGAGATTAAGAAGAAGACGGCTGTAGTCAACGTTAAAAATGTAAACCGTAAGTGCTTTATGTGGAGTGTGTTAGCCGCACTTCATCCTCTTGATGCTGACCCCCAACGTGTTACAAAATACATGCAATTTGAGAACGAATTAAATTTTGATGGAATAGACTTCCCGGTTAAATTGAAAGACATTTCTAAAGTTGAAAAGTTAAATAATATTAATTAATGTATATGGTTTAGAAACAATATGTAATGCAGGTAACACCTCCATAGAAGTGTAGGTCCTCTGCATTTTACCAAAGAGTTGAAATCTATACATGTTAACTTGTTAGTTATAGATGGTGATGATGGGGGGATTATCACTATTGCTACATAAAAAATTTAAATAGGCTTGTCGGTAGTCAGTTATCATAACATCATGGTCAGAAATTTTTATGTTATGGTTGTTTAATCTATTTTTCTAGTAAAGATAAGTTATGTGAACATCAAGAAAGCGACTGTACTCATGTTCGGGCAAATTTACCTTCAAACAAACTAAAAATAGACAAATTTGGAAGGGAGTGTCCTCAAAATATTGTTAAATTCGAAAATGTTGAGAAAAAATTAAAAGTCACTTTTGTAGTTAATGCCGATTTTGAGTGTTTACTGGAACCCATTCAGGGGTGTGAACCCGGTAAAGGTAAGTCATTCACACAAAAGACTCATAAACACAATCCTTATAGTTTTGCCTATTATATAAAGTGCTCCAATGATGACTCATTATCAAAACTTCAAACAAATATGGGGGCCTGATTGAGCTAAAAAATTTTGAGCTACTCGAAGCTGATACGAAAAGAATATATTACGATCATTTGAAGCCTGTTATACCGATGAAACCTCTTACTCCAGAACAAGAGTTAGCGCATGAACTCGCATTAAATTGTCATAATTGTAAGAATCCCTTTGTTGAGGGGTTAGAATACACGAGTACGATCATCACACGGGGTTGTACTTTGTACAGAGGCCCCGCACACATCACCTGCAACCTAAATGATAAAACTTTCAAATATATTCCGGTATTTTTTCATAATTTAAATGGGTATGACGCCCACCTATTTATACGCACTTTGGGCTGTGATGAAGGGAGGCTTGATGTAATTGCGGAAAATAAAAAAACATACATTTCCTTTTCCAAACACGTTATGGTTGATATTATAACAAATAGCAAGGTGGTGAAGCATGAAAATTAGATTTTTGGACTCTTATAAATTCATGAGTGCAAAATTAGAGGATTTAGCAAAGGACGATCAGTATTTGGAGCTTAAGAAACATTTTTAGAGTGAAGAGAAATTTAATTTAATTAAACGGAAGAGTGTATTTCCATATTCTTATGTGAATAATATAGGTCGATTAGATGAAGTAAAATTACCATTTCGATTGCAATTTTACAACAATTTAACAAAAGAGGAAATATCTGACTCTGATTATGGTCGAGCCGAAAGTGTGTGGGAAACTTTCGAATGCCAAACGTTAGGTGACTACTCTGATATTTATTTAAAATCCGACGTGTTACTCTTGGTTGATATATTCGAGGCTTTTCGTGCATATTCCCTCGATCAATGTTAATTTTTTACGGCTCCCAGCTTGAGTTGGAGTGCCATGTTAAAATATACGAAAGTAGAATTGGAATTGCTAACCGATGTTGATATGTTACATTTTATTAAAAACAGAATAAGGGGTGGAATAGCCCAATGTTCCAGGAGAAAAGCTCTCGCTAATAACAAATATCTACCCCATTATGATTCATCAACTCCCACCTCTTTTATTAATTATTTAAATGCAACAAATTTATATGGAGCTGCCATGTCGGAAGCGCTTCCAATTGGTGGATTTCGGTGGCTCTCTGATGAAGAGATTCAAAATTTAGATGTAGAAAATATATCTGATAATTGCAATGATGGTTTCGTATTAGAGGTTAGTTTGGGATATCTTGAGGAGTTACATGATCTTCACAATGATCTACACTTTTGTGCCGAAAATATAATCCCTCCTGGATCAAAATTACCGAAATTAATTCCAAACTTAAATAATAAAGATAGTGCTGGACTTTTTCACACCACTGTAGCAATAAAAGCTTTCAGGCGAAAATCCAGCAGTTCTTTAAGTGCTGAGGGTAAACAAAGGACAGTAAGGTGGTAAATGCCTGCAAGGGCACTCTCCTCAAGAAAATGTTACTGATAGCTTTACGTAGTTTGGCATAATCTGTTTATTAGTATTTGCGAATATACTATCTGAATGCTTTGCCATTATCTCGTACGCTCTGGCGCGTTGCGATATTGGTGTTACCATTTTACATGTTTATTATGTGAATACAAGCTGCAATAGTGAGCTCAGGTATTGTCCTCGGCTGACTGGATGGCATGATGAGGTTGAAGTAAGGGGACTTCATTTTTTAGAAGGAAATATAAACATTAAACAAACTTGCAGCGTCTACATAACATAAGGATTACACTTTTAGTTGTATTTAGACATTGTTTAAATGATCAAATACAATGTTGCTCCTGTTATTACTTCTGAACTATTTCGTACTATAATTTAGTGCAGCATATTCTCCATGCGGAAGAAACTTTTTTATGCAGAATAACACTGTAGGGATTCTGGTGTCAAGTTGATCCAATTTAACGGAAAGACACAGTAGGCTGCATTCCTTTCTCATACCATCTCTTCAGCCAATTACAGCAGTAGCGGACATAGTCCAGTTGGAGAACACCTTCTGGAGGATTCATGCACCAGAAGATATGCATAATTGTAGCAAACAACCTATAAGTGTGGCTATGGCCCCACCAGCTAGCCGGTAGATGAGAGATGAGATGAGAAATCCTGTTCCAATCCCAACCATGACGAGGGGGTGGAAGACCCCCGGTGAGTACAACTGCCCAATATTTATTGACAGATCCGTAAATCTGTGTTTTACTATCTGTTGCATGCCACCTGCCTGCCGCCGCCAGTGAGTTCTGATCGCATCTGCTGTTTGATTACCCAGGTAAGTGAAATGCAGGAACATTACCGCCCTAAATATCATTTTTTATATAACCCATGTATGGTTGACTCTACCAGAATAATTAAACCAATAAATCTTACACTGGCATCATTGTCATGCATTGTTTTAAAAATGAACTATTGTACAATCACGTTCAGATGTAATGTCGCAACATCCTACACAGTATGCAACTAATATTGCAACATTCGAGCAAGTTAAGATCTATGTTCCTAGTCACCTCAAGGCTTGTAAACGAACCTTTCTACATTATCTAAAGTATTTATAATGGAAAATATTATTTGAACAGTTTTACAATGCGGTAGGTGTAGGTGTACGAATAATCGTTCCAATCAGTTAACAGCAACTTACCTGCTTTTACGTATTCAACGTCTATAACTTTTATAAAACAATATTGAAGTAAAGAAGTATAGCATTTTAAAAAAATTAAAATAATTTTATTGTAAAATGTAGAACAATTTCACAAGTTTCAGAAATCCTAAAAAATTAACAGAACAAATAGATCCAGGTAACTTCTCACCATTTCCACATTCCAAAATTGAAATTAATGCTATTTTAATGCAGTTATATCTGTTGATAAAAGCTTTTTTAAAATAAACTTTATAAACATGAGTTTGAAATATATCTGGCGCTGCCAATTACGTCGATCAAAACGGCGGCGGCGCAGCGCGACGTAGGGTTGCTTACGCCGATATTAATCGGCGGCGGCGTCGGTGTCTGAAAATATGTCGGTGGCGTCTGATCAACCCGGTGGCGCACATGGGTAATGTGAATCTCTATCACAAATTATAAAATAATCACTCTGCGATATTTTGTTTCAAAACTACCTACAAGATTCTTCCCTTGAAATAAGGGGAGTAATAATAAGCATGTGGGAAAATGGAAATTCGAAGGCAGAGATAGCGGGAAAGGTTGATTTATCGGTAAATAAAATATTTACCTGTATAATTTAAAATAACTTTTTCTGAAACCAAATAAGTAATCGTTCATACCTTCTTTATTATGCACTTTTAAGTTACAGTCGTGTTTGAAACTTTTTAGTCTACCTAAATTTAATTTTCTTTCATTATATGAAAAATATACAAGCCGTTTCATCAAAAAAATTACTGTTTTGTAAATAACTATGAAATGTGATGCTCAATTGTTTTGTTGTAGCCATTAATGAAAAGTTAACAATAGCACTGAGACACCGTGATGCACAGTAAATGAAATATCTATTGCTTTCGTAGATTTACACAATTTGTATAACTTATTTTAACTTGGTAACGCCTTTGTAAATGGGCCAAACACTGTTTTGGTTTAAAACTCCAAATTTAAATTATAAACATTGTTACACGGATCAATATTTCTTGAAAATATAATCTATGTAAGACCAATAGAAGCCGAAACGATCCTAATTTTATAATTCAAATTTGGAATTTTCTTAAAATTCATCACCTGTTACCCACGAAAACACAGTATTTTTAATATTATGACTTAAACATTTTCTGAACTTTACTATGGTGCTTAAATTACTTGTAGTTCCCAGCAGTTTGTTATTTGCATAGTGCCGAGCTCAATATTTACACTATTTTCTTACTTACAGCAAATCCTAATTGTTATGTTTTATATTTTATAATAATGTTCCATTCTTTTGTAATTGTTTACAGATTAGATAGATTGAAAGATGGATAAGACGAGAAGGCAAACAATAGACCATTTTTAACACGCCCTCGTAGAGGACGACCGCACCTTTTGACCTAAGAAAATCGTCAGGCAATTAAACAAAATCTTGCCGATCATCCTTTTACAACATCAGTAATTGTACGGGATGAATTGCAGCTCCCATGTAGTCCTCTGACCGTCAGAAGAGCTCTACATAAAAGTGGGATGCACAGCCGAAACCCTGCCCGAAAGCCGGCGTTGACGGATATTCAAGCCGCGGTGCGTTTGCAGTTTGCAGTAGATAATCTGCGAAGGAATTGGGACCGGGTTATTTTTCTGATGAAAAGACATTCCGCTCCTCCAAAGATTGTCAAAAAACTTTGTGGAAGCAAAATGGCACCCGATATCAGCGCAACCACATTCAACCCTCAAAACGAAGCGGACGAATAAGTAGTGCATACTGGGGTTGGATGAGTCGGGATGGACCTGGTGAATTAGTACGCGTCAGTGCAAGGTTTACTGCAATTGAATATATTGAAATCTTGGTTGACGTGATGCTACCTACCGTGCGTGCAATATACCCAGAAGGACCATTCATCTGGTTCAAGATAACTCGCCAATTCACACGGCTAGAATTGTGCAAGAATGGTTCTTGAAACATCCGGAAATTATTTTAATTGGGTGGCCGGCACGTTCTCCCGATCTGAATCCAACTGAAAATCTATGGGCAGCAGCTGTTCGACTGTGAAGGGATCCGGATGAGCGAAAAATCCGCACAACAGACCAACTTCACAGGAACGTTGTAGAAGTTTGGGAAATAATGCGAGGACTAAATACATGTAATCGATTGGTTTTCCCTATGAGTACGAGGTTACAAAATTGCATCGACAGTGAGGGATATTACACCAAATATTAAGTATAATATGTAAATGTAATACATTTTAATTATTTAATTATATAATTTAATAATAAATAAAAAGTTGTACATGTTTGAAATACAGTTCTTTTATCTGTTTACTGTTACGTTCTATTATTTGATGTTTTATACAGCATGCTGACAAAAAAGGTTCTATCAACAGATATGACTGCAGTAATATACTTTTTTGATATTTTTTCATTCATGGCTCTGCTATACGAAATTCAGTTACAATACATGCTAGAATGAGCAAATATTCAAATTAATTGATTTAAATAATTTTCTAGGAAGAGTTAACTACAAAAAACTTGAACTACAAACTTAATTGCCGTTTATATTAGCTACTTTATACGTCAAAATATTAAAAATAAACAAACTGCATTAAAATAGAATTATTTTCAAAGCGGAAATGGTGAGAAGTTACCTGCATATATTTCTTCTGTTAACTTTTTACTTTCCCATGCCTCCGGTATAGGGAAGTATTGATATCATGAAAATTTTGGCAATCGAAGGTTTAACGGAAATGCACGTTTTGGCACTCACAGAACCCAAAAAAGTGGTTTACAAAAAATTACCTCAAGGCTAATCTAAAACTTTTTTGCCGAACTCTCTAGCTTGATAATGGCGACCGGTACGATTTATTCAAAATTTTGACTACGCCCATTTACTAAAAAACTATTTGTCTGATGGGGATCAACTACAACAAGCTTGACAGCCCTTTGCGGGTAGTATACCATGAAATAAGATTAATTTCTAAAATCGAAAAACGATGGCAAAAATTTTTGTATTTTTTAAAAAACTATTTTTCAGAAACTAGTCATCAATTTTTTTAATCTGTGTCGGTAGCGCTGCGGAGGAGCTACAATTTGTTTTCTACAGACCTCTTAAATTTCATGTGACGCTCCCGACGAATTTTTAATTTTTGAAAATTGGAATTCCTATGCCTAAAATGTACGGTTGTGGAGATTTTTGCGATTGTCAAATTGTCCTACAATTATTTTAATTTTATTTAAAAGCTAGACTTCTTTAACTTCGTATTGTCTTATAAAAGTTACAAAATAACGACAAATTGCAAAAGTTGCATAGACGTTAAATAAATAAAAGCAGTTAAGTTGCTGTTAACTGATTAGAACTAATAATAGTACATCTGCCGTGTAAAATTGTTCAAGTAATATTTTCCATTGTAAAGACTTTAGATAATGCAAAAAGGTTCGTTTACCTGTGAAGGGTACTTATAACAAGCCTTGAGGTGACTAGGAACGTAGATCTTAACTTGCTCGAATGCTGCAATATTAGTTGCATACGCTGTAGGATTTTGCGACATTACATCTGAACGTGATTGTACGCCTACAGTGTTCTCTTCCACTCTTACTGCTATCTATACATTCCTGATTTATTTGATAACCAATCAGTTTGAACAAGCGAGCTCCACCTCTCCCAGTTAATTCTACAAGCACCTCGAACTTGTTACTTGGTTTCCTACGAGTTCAGTATCATCACACTATACCTACCTATTGTACAGCCTCTGTTCTAAAAATGGCTCCAAAATTGTATATGATCGACACAAGCCCTCCTGTTAGATCGGTGTTGCTGACTGCTAAGGCCATTGGCCTTAATTTGGAATTAGTTCGAGTTAATTTGTCAAAAGGGGAACATTTAAATCCTGAATATGTGAAGGTAAGCAAATTTGGTTTGTCACTACTTATTTCGAACCATCGCAACAATATTATAATAATTACTAATAGCTTATTTCGAACCATTGCAACAATATTATAATAATTACTAATAGCTAAGAACTTTGTTTAGAACACCTTACTATTATTGTTGGCTGGTTTCTACTAATGAATTATCGAAGTAAAAATTTTATGTAGTAAATTTATAATAAAAGATTGAAGTTATATTTTCCAAAAGCAGGTAAATTTTAACTGTTTGTTTACTTAACCATATTATTTTAAACAAAAGTTCACGGAAATATCCGTTTTGGACCTTCAGGTCACTCTGTATGTGGGTGGATGTAACTACCAACGTCCTTGAAACGGCTGCTCCGATTTAGATGATATTTGACACCTAGAAGTTTGTGATAATCATGTTAACTGATTCTCGCCTTAACTTGTTACCTTAACACAATATTAATACTTTCAACAACGAAAGCAGTAAAACCCATTGAAACTAATAATATTTCTCTAGCTTATCAATTATTAATAAGTATAGAAGTAATAAGCTATTGAATAAATGCGGTGTCGGTAGTATTTTTTACGTATAATTTTCTGGAATTTTGAGAGATGGGAGAAGGCCTTTGTCGTTCAAAATTAAAACAGCTACAAGTTTTTACAAATCTCAATTTTAGGAACTGTTTACTTGACAACCATTAATCCGTAGCGGAGTATAAAAATACTACAAATAAGATATAGGTAAAATTCTGGGTATCCTAAAATATGTTTTGAAAAAATCAGATCAAGGAAGACCACGGAAGAGGCAACAGATGGTCAAATGAACTATAAAAGGACCCGATACAGATTCAAGTGGTCTAAACCTTGTCTGACGAAGAAGAAAAAATTTTTTGTCAAAATAGCTGTACAGATTTTGAATATATTTTGTGGCATATAATGCTGTGGAAGGCTTATAAAGTTGTCAGTTTTCCATGAATACAGTCGGTAGGATGAAGGATTGTGATCGCACAAATTTTCAACATTGAATATTAGATGGAAGTAAATAAAGAAGTTATTTTTACAGAATGATTAGGTATAACGCCTAGGCATTAATAACTTGGCGGAAAAGGGTAATGATATCATTTTTAAAACGCAGGAAAACATACAGGCAGCTAGATGAATGAAAATAGCTTCTTGTAAACATTTTTTTTTTGTTACAACCGTTTTGCAAAACTGCAACGGAGGATTGCATAGAACCTATGTAATAAAAAGAATCGAATTTTGGAAATTTGGACTTCAATTATTGACTTGGTGAAGGACTTATCTCGAGATACTAGAAACTAGAACTGTGTGTACATTCCAGAATGATAATTTTATACAGGGCGTTTTATATAAAATAAACCGGTGGGGGTTGCTGTTGCTTCGACGGAACTGCCCACCACTTCCGTGATATTTATAATTCGGAATAGATTGAAATAGACGATAATATATACAATCGAACTCCCATATAATGATGTTGAAAAGTACCCAGAAAAATCACTATGTGGAAACTTAACTATGTTTCATGTTTACATACGAAATTTATTTAAACAATATTTTAATTTTAAAACTGAATAACACACAACATAATTTGTTCTTAGTCCAAATTAAGTTTTTAACGATTACCAACACATTGTTTGCAGCTATACCAAATTTTGCAGAGACATTTTGTTGTTTGACACCCTTATAACACCTTTAACTTGTTTTTAACAGTTGCTCAAACATTTTCGTTTATCCATTTTAAAGAATCGCTTAGTTCTACACCAAGATAACAACTGACAAAATGGTACAATGAACTGCACATTAAGAGATGTGAAAGCCAAAGACTATCCTAAATGCATCTTAAGAATCTTGTCCATTATCTGTACAAAGGCACAACTTCTATGAAATTTGTTAACAGATTATAATCCGCATCCAAACTTTAAATTATGTTTGAATAAAAAGATAAAAGTTTCTTGGGAAAACGCAAATAAGGCATAGTTTTTCATAACCCGCTCATAAGTCAACCTGGGTAATATCGTAAAACTTGAAAGAAAAACATCACAATATGAAGGCTTTACATCATTATTTGGAAGGATTTTTACATGTAATCGGGTCTGAAAGTCAAGATCCTCCTAAGAAAATCATTATATAAAAAAATTACTAAATAGGGGTTCACTATATGCGAGTTCGACTGTACTTTTCTGATTGAAAGGAATGACGTAAATTAGTTATTTCATATGTGGAATACTGGGACACGGAATAACTTCCTAAATGGGTAGGTTTTCATTATTTCCATCCATTTTACTACTGTGATGGATGCTATAGATAAAGTCAAATCGCTTTAACTACAACTACGTGATTTTATGGGAGTTTTAAAACGAATTTACATTTTCCAAATTCAAAAGTATTGAATAGAACAGCAACTACGACGTGAAAACTAAAATTAATAATTGTCTAAGTATACTTTGTACAGGTAAAGAAAATGACTAATTAAAATCTAAATGTTTATATGTAAGCAAACCACAGACATTTTTTTACTGTTTCTTTCTTACGCACCAAATATAATCCAATAAGAAACCAACCCGCTTGAACGCTCTTTTTTAAACATCCAGTAGAAGCCAGAAGTGAATATCAATTGTAGAATATGTAATCCTAATTAATTTTTTTGATGAACAGTTTCAAAATGTTGCTGCCTGTTCATGCTTTCCCACATAGTAGCAATATTATGTTGAACATTATAAAAATTATAATTAAATACGGGTTTCTTCGGATAAAGAAGTTGCTACTATGTGTAAGAAATACATTTCCAAAATGTGTAATATTGTAAATAGTAATTAAACACTGATTATTATTTCCATTGAATTATACGTGAGTTTAATATAAAAAAAGTCTGTTCTAATTGTGGATTAGAAATTGTTTAGCACTACCGTTAATTGAAAGTTAGCATTGCAAATTTATTTTGTCCATATTTAATTTGTATCTTCTCGCATAAAATTTTCACATCCACTTCAGCTTGGTGATTTTTTTATATAAAAGCGAAACTGGATATGCTACTGATTCTTTTGAAATATGATTTATAAGACATTATTGCATATTTTAAAGTTTTCATGATGTGTAATTATTGTAGCGTTGCGGAGCCCAAGAACATTTATACAAATATGCAGTTGTACATACTAACATATTGTTTAAACTACGGCAAAGTCCAGACGAAGTTGTTTGATTGAATAGAACACATATATATTTTTCTACTTGACAATGGTTGCGTGGGACATGTTACTTTGTATTCCCATTAAAGTATTATAGATAGTGTAATTAAACTATTACGAATAAGTATTTTAAATGCTATTTTAAAGTTTAAGTACACATAAGTGTGTGATAAAGGTAGTTTATCAATTTTGTGTATATCACCTATTTTCAACTATGCTTACTCAGCAACAAAATAATTATTTAATTGCCAAGGCTACGGAATATAATTGATTACACAGTTCGTAGTTCACGTTCACACTATTTTCTTGCATGTTCGTAGCGAATATTGCTTGTGGCAATCAAAATTATCATATTTTAATAGATCATATAGATTATTAGTTGGGTACCATATCATAACCAAACATTGACTATTTAAATGGATTATATATTTTACTTAACTGAAGTGTTATGTGTTATGTGTTAAGTGTTATATACCAGATAAATTATAAATCAGTATTGATTGCGGATGATGACACAGTCGTTTTGTTCGATATAGCACTTATTTTTCATTCAAAATATTGCACAATTCCTGGTTTATGTTGTGTAACACAAATTTATCTCGTATAAGCTGCCGTTTCTTAATTCTCTCCAGTTGTTGCAATGTAAAATTATAATTTGACATTGGAAAAAGTATAAAATAAAAACAATTAGTTACAAAGAAAAGTAGGAATTATTGTAACTAGAAGAACAATATGTATGCATGAAATTGTCAAAATTTAATGTCTACGTCTATCTGTTAAATGTGAATCATCTTAATCACCGACTGGTCAGCGATTTTTGAGTTAAACTGTTAGATAATATATTCACTTCTGTGAATGCAGCCCATAAATATACAAATAATAACTAATATTTGTAAATTATAGTGGCCCCTAGAATTCGTAAACGTCATTCGTTGTAAAACGGTTGATTTAGAAAATGAGTCAGTCTATTCAAGGCAGTTATGTAATATTTCTGTTTAAAATGTATTTCCATCTCTTCAATAATGGGTACATGTATTATCATCTTTTAACTATTCAAAACAATTCTCCTAGAACCACCACCATAAGTATTTAACCAATCAAATGCATTTTATTATTCCCACGCTATTCAGGAAATGTATTATAAAATCTCCTTAAGGTATATTTCATCCCTTCAAATGCACTTTGTACCACTGAAAACTAAGATGTATATCAAGTGTTATTTAGGAAAATTGCGTCCTGGATATTTCATCCCTGAAATACACTTTAAAAACCTTAAATTAGAAAATTTTACAAATATTATTTTTCACACCCTATTAAGGAAAATGAATATATTAAGATAAATATGGCGTGCCAATCAAAATTTAGAAGAAGAAAGTGAGGGGAATGCAGAAAAACCAATTAATATAGAATGATCTTAAAAAATAGACGTATCTCATTTGGTACAAATCGAAAATTTCAGCTAAAATACAGTTTCGTTATTTTTGAAGACAATTATTGTACATTTTTCATCAAAATGTAATTACTCTATGTCTCTGTGTCTCTCTCCTTCCGCTTCCATGGGTCTTGCCGGCACCCTTGGGGTTCCCTAAAGTTTTATGTATGGTTCATCCGGTTGAATATTTCTCCTTACAGTCCGTATTCCCGAATATCAGCTTTTTCTCCACCTACTTCTCCTTCTTCTTTCTGGAAGTGTCCATTCCATTGATAGCTAGAGAATGTTGTCATATTCTAGTTTTTTTACATGATAGAACTATATTGAACTGTTTTCTCTAACGATCTTCTCTATTATGTTTTCTTCCACTCCCATAATTTCTTTTTCCATTTCTAGAACTCGCAGTTTATTACTAAAAAGTAATCATATTTATTATTTTATCTTGATAATTCTTGGAAACCATCTTTTAAGTTTATTTAACAGAAGGTTTCAGTTATTTCCAAATTAACAAGTTATGCAAGAGATCTTAATATATGTTTGTATACCCGTGGAAGCTCTATTAAACATAAATTAGCAGCTATATTGTAGGTATCATCATCATCACGTATCATACAACTATGTCTGTCTCCCCGTCCCCAGTTTCGAATTCTTTCTGTCGCAACACATATTTTCCCATTATTTTATTTATGTCATCTCTCCAACATCTCCTTAGTCTCCCTCTCTTTCGTGTATCTGTTGGTACTACTACTGTTCTTGGTCATCTGATCTCCTTCTTCTTCATGTTCTTAGCTTCGTTCATTCTTTTCGTTTGTCCGAACCATGTTAACTCTTTCTTTTTAATTACGTCTACAATATCTCTCACTCGAAGTTCATACTCCTTCCAGTGTCTTCATTTCTGACCCTTCCGAGCCTCGATCGCCTGCAGCCTCTTCTGAGGAAGTCCATGTATGTGGTTATTAATTTTCTTCTTTTAACTGTGCTTAAATTACATACTTTTGAGCCGTATGTTTTAATGCCTTGAACAATTGTTTCGTAAATTCGCATTGTTGTTTCTCTTCTAATGTTTCTTTCTCATAGAACTGAGTTTAAGCGCCGATGGATATTCTTCCTTCAGCTATTTTTCCTGGATTTCTTCTTTACTTATTCCTTCTTCGTTAAATATTACTTTTACGCATGCTACCGACAGTTATTGGCGGTATACTTCTCATGAACAAAATTACTAAACTAAGAGTGAAAACCAAATGCACATACGAATTATATACGTGGTCAATGTGTAGGACTTCCCATAATTATGTGACTTTTTTCAGCTACGTGTTTTGGCTTTTGTAGATTTACATACATTTAAATACTAATTATACTAATTTTATACTCTCTCATTACACAATCCGAAATAGTCTGTAACAGAAATTGACAAATAGGTGTGTTTTATTAAGGACCATTAATATACCTCACGTTATTTCAACACATGTGAAACCACGAATCAACTTATCTATATTTACTTTACACAGAAAATTAGCTTATGAAACTACAAAAATTTTACAATCTATTTTGCACTAACGACATGATAATATTTTCAATTAAAAAACTGCTGTGTAATTATTGCAAGAAGTATTTAACACCTAGTATTTTCAAGGTTCTAGCAAGTAGTGTCAAATTCCTCGCTATATTAATCACAATTGTAATTTTTTACGTAGTATATTAATAGCTTACAGTGGTTAGGAAATAATAGAACATCTGCTAAGCAAATTATTGTTTAATAAATTAATTATTTATGTTATATTTTTTAGTTGAACCCTCAACATACTGTTCCTACTCTTGACGATAATGGATTTGTAGTTTGGGACAGTCATGCCATCAACGTGTATCTCGTCTCAAAATATGGGAAAGACGATTCCTTGTATCCAAAAGATCCTCAAAAACAAGCTATAATTAATCAGAGGCTGCATTTTGATTCGAGTGTCCTTTTTCCTTCTGGTTTAAGCATCATAGTAAGATATGCCAGCACTTTAGAAACAAAGGTAACAATTTTATTTTGCAGAGGCCAATCTTAATGGAAGGAGTAAAGACAATTCCACCTGAGAAAATTACTGTTGTCACAGACGCTTACGCCTTCCTAGAAACATTCTTAGAGGGCCGTCAGTGGACAGCAGGTGACAGTGTTACCCTGGCAGATTTGAGCTTAATCGCGAGCATTATAACAATTGCTGTTTTGGTGCCCATTGATGGGGGTAAATTTCCAAACATCACTGCTTGGATGAAAAGGGCCCAAGCTTTACCATACTATGATGCCAACCAGGGTGGGCTAGATATGTTTACAACTTTGATTCAGGGTGCATTGAAGTCTTAAACACAAAAGATGTGTAAATATGTATCTTTGAATTGTTCGAGATGTACAGTAATTAATAACTATGACAGTTGATTTTTGAAAATTGTACTTGTAGTTTGTGGAAGTTGTCAAATATACCATTAAATTCTGTTACACCTGCGTTACCGCTTAATTACCTAATTAAATATAATTTGCATTAACACTACAGTTCATGACTTGAGAGTACCTTTCTACTCTTGGTCTGTTGTTTCTAGAACGCCTTTTATTCCTTAAAATCCAAGTTGTTTCCAAGTTTAATCCACTACGATACATTAAACTTGGAATTACCTTGGTGTATTTAATATTTGAATCGAAAGAGCTCGTGTTGATTGCAATTAAGTGTGAAAGGACAATGAGACTATTACGAGAGTTTTAGACGTTGAAGCTTTATTCCTACATTATTATAAATCATGGAAAATACAACTATCATGCTAGTGTTATAGCATGTGTAATACTAAATGTGCACACTGCTTTATTTACATAAACCATATATGAATAAATATATACAGGGTGTCCCTAAATTGCCTTAAAAGCTTTAGCTAAACATTGCAAACAGGGACTTCTTATCGCGCTTAGTTTCCTCATAAGATCCAGTTAAAGAATCTGAAACTAGGCAACACTGTTGAAGCTACTAGTGATTTGCAGCTGGAATTACTACGTGGCTTTGATGTCTTCTATTAGGAAAACGCTTAGCGTAAACCCTAGCAGCCTCATTGCAGTTTCCCTCACATTCCGCATGAATCCATATCATATCATATGATAATGATGGTCAAGACACAAGTGCACTCAATAACACGAAATAAAGGCGAATTTACACGAGTTCATACAAGACCAACAATTATAACACCGACCCTGAGATCTGTAAAAAAAGGTTGGTGCTATTCTATTTGATTTCTTGTTGGTTAAACAATTTATGAATTTGTTTATTTTGAATATCTATCTGGAGGAGGTTATCTCGATTGAGAATTTAATATTGTTTTATGGCGCCCGATGTATAGGTTTAACCATTCACTTTATATTTTACTTATAGGCTATTACACAGCAATATATATATATATATATATATAATATCAGGTTAGTATATGCTGCGAATAATATAATGATGTGATTAATATAATAATGCGATTCGTATAAACCTTTGAAAAGAAGTTGATTAAACGCACATTACAGTTCGCATTTGTCAAGGGCGTCGTAGGCCGAGGAGTTATTGGAATTAATAACCATCAAATAACAAATAATTAACAAGTTTATTGTCATTTATAGGCAATGCACGCTGAATTTGTTGGATCTTCATACTAAACTGTACTGTTTGCTTGCACTTAAATTATTGGAATTTATAACCATCAGAAAACAAATAATTAGTAAATTTATTGTTGTTTCCAGCACAATGCACGCCGAATTTGTTGGTTCTTCATATTTAACTGTACTATTTGCTTTCATTTAGTTGTAATATATATTGCGAAAATCGGGATGTAATATTGGAATTTATAACCATCACAAAACAAATAATTAGTAAGTTTATTGTTGTTTCTAGTGCAATGTACGTCGAATTTGCTGGTTATTTATATTAAACTATATTATTTGCTTGCATTTATTGTAACATATAGCGGAAATCGAATTATAGGTAGACAATTTGAAGTACGGGAATAACCCAACGAATTGTTAGGCTCATTTTCTGATAACAAACCAATTTAAACTATCACCTTTTCCAGTTATATAATATGCGTACATTCACGTAATTACTACGTTTATTACAATCCTACAATCAACACGCTATACACAATCTGAAGCTCCTGTTATAAAAATGGGTCTAAAACTGTATATGGTCGAACCAAACCTTCATGTTAGAGCAACTATGATGACTGCTAAAGCCATTGGCGTAAATTTGGAATTAATTCCAGTAGATTTGAAGAAAGGGGAAAATTTAAAGCCCGAATATTTAAAGGTAAATAATTTAATACAAATTATAATGAAGTAAGAGGAGCAAAAATAAAAAAATATTTGTGACTACTGGTTTAAAATATTCGAAATAGGAATAAAATAAAGGATTATTTATAGTTTTCTGCTTGGTATTAAGGACACTAGTAATAATTATATTTTGGCTGGTATCTACCACGAAACTAAAGTTTTAATTGGCAAATTACCAATTAAAAAATAATTTTAGTGCTTGTAATAACTTATAAATTTTTAGAATGTTCCTAGATTTGCAGAAAAAATATTAATTTTGTGCAAACATTTTGAAATTTTGAATTTGTCTAAAACTTGAATGAATTTTTAAATTTACACGTATGTTTTTAATAGAGGCAATAAGCTTTTGAAATATTCCTGAACTGAAAGCTAAAGTTACACATGTTTTTGCCAGTATCTTTTCTTTACAAATAATTTGCAATTGTGGAATTATGGAAAGTCTAAAGCTAATGGAAATTTACTCTATATTCTCCTCCTCAATGTAAGATGACTTTGGGTTTTTTAAAAACCCCGATTCTTAAAGTCTGTTCGCTCAAAACTATGTACTTCAGTTCACTCGAATTTCAAATCCTTCATTAATCACTAAGCTTCGGAAGGATGTTATTTACAATAGTTTTTGAAGTATAGCTTGACAAAATGGCGTCCTGAAATTTCCAGATTTCGGCTGTAAACGCTTCGAACCAATTCCCTAAGAATCAAATTTCAGTACTTAAAACCGACTATTAAATCGAATTCTCAAATACAAGATCACTTTCGGGTTCTAAAAATAGGATTCGACATGCAATTTTTTTTTAAGTTTAATTTAAGCCAGCTCAGCGAAGTTATACTATTCATGAATCATGACACAGTTATATAATAATCACTTATTTTTAAATCACTATTGGGGTGTTTACCCTTGATTACGGGTATTTATTTGGCAGTTGTTTTGGGCTACCACTAATATCATATGTTTAATCACTATTTTCACCACCAGTAAGATATTTATCCTGGGAGAGTTTTCTCTTCAGTCACAGAAGTATGTGTTTTTCTCCTGTTGAGTTTGTTCCTGGAGTATATGCATTGGTGAAATATCTCTTAGTGCATTCGTTCATGGTTAGACTACCTTTTCTCGATGTATTTGTTCATTTCGAATATACCATTGGGCGTTGAGTATTATTCGGAGAACTTTATTTTGGATGATTTGAAGTTTTTTTAGGTGGATATCCGTTGCGTTACTCCAGATGGGGTATTCATAGATGCGAGTTGGTTTAAGTGTTGAATTATATATTAGTTTACCGCACTGAACTTTTAATGACGACCTCGTGTTTAAAATTGGACAGAATGAAGATAATTTAGCATGGGCTTCGTTGATTTCTTTGTTAATGTGGTAACCCCAGGTTAGTTGTTTAT
This sequence comes from Limonius californicus, assembly GCA_014611495.1. Lineage (NCBI taxonomy): Eukaryota > Metazoa > Arthropoda > Insecta > Coleoptera > Elateridae > Limonius > Limonius californicus. Next base: position 24,768 of record JABXWE010013332.1, read on the forward strand.
CAAGACGAATTCCAAGATATTTTATCGTGCGGTCAGCACAGTTTCATGGAAGTGGTTGGGTGGGCATTGTAATTGCTTACTCTTCTAAGAGTAAATACTTTTGTCTATGATTTAGTTGCAAATTCCATTTAGAAAACCAGTTACGAAAGTGTACCGATACTGGTCTGTAGGTTTACTACCGCTTGTTCCATATCGCTATCTTGTGTTGCTATAAAAGTATCACCCGCGAACAGCACCATTGTTGATTCTTCAATTACTGGGATGTCGAGCATGTAGATGTTGAATAAAACAGGCCCAATAATAGATTCCTGGGGCACTCCTGTCTGAATCGGTTTTATTTCGGAAAGGGCAGTGTAGATTGAGATGGAAAACATCGGTTTGTAAGGAACGACTTAATAATATGCAGTAAGTAATCGGGAGTTCTGATCTTTACTAGCTTGTTTATTACACCTTCGGTCCAAACGTTATCAAAAGCTTGCCTTATATCAATAAAGATTGCTGTCGTATATTTGTTATATTCGAATCCCTTTTGTATATATTCAGTAATACGCTGCAATTGGTGGGTGGTAGATTACCTTTTCCGGAAATCGTATTGGAAGCTTGGTATGATTTTGATTTCGTCAATGAAGTCTAACAGTCTTTTATATATCGCTCTCTCAAACACCTTCGAGATTGTAGGAAAAAGGTTTATAGGTCTGTAGCTTTCTACTACAGATGGTTTTTTGCCTGGCTTGGGGAAGAGTAGTATATGAGCATATTTCCAAAATTCTGAGAAGTAGCCTATTCGTTGTTGTTGTTAAGTATGCTATTACCTTACTTGTAGTTATAGTTGTTTTAGTAGTTGGTTGGGAGTTAAGTCATGTCCCGGTGCTTTTCTTTTTGGCAGTGTTCTGATTATGGTTTTAATTCCTTCGGTGAGATCTGGCCTGGAGTCACGGGAAATTAGTTTGCTATTGTTGCTTCTATTTCCATATAGAGTTCGTCTCTGAGATCATCTGGTGTTGTGAAGATTGTGGCTTGGTACAGCTGTACCTTTATCGAGTGCTATGTCAAGTATATATAGTCTTCTCTACAGTCTCCTCTATTTGGAAAATAGGTTGGTTCAGGTGGTTTGGAGATTGGTATGCAGTTTGTATTTAATATACCATATCACCATCTGAGTTGTTAATTCTACATCCCCAAATTTGATTCTTACTGTTAAGATTTTCCAATAGGAGTGTAAGCGAGTCATTACTAAATAATGTTTTGACATCATCTGGGTGGAATCGTTTTTTTGGCTGTTTGTAAACCGCTCTCGGTTCTCCTGGCAGAAACTCTTGAAGACTTACAAACTTTACTAAACAAAATAGTAGAAATATGCGAAGAATGTTTACTATCACTAAATATAAATAAAACAAAGTTCATATTAATAGTACATTCATGAAAATGAAAAAGTGATATGTGGACGAGACTTAAGTCTAGACCTGAAAGTCCGACTCATGAGATGTTACGTACTCTCGGTACTTTATTATGGAGTGGAGACATGGACAATGAATTGGATACATACATACTAAGAAGGACGAGATTATCAAATTGTGGATGTACCGTCAGATCTTAAAAATACCATGGGTAGAAAGAGTTACGAACATCGCAGTCTTAGCACGTATGAAAAAAGAAAAGGAGATTTTATTAACTATTAAAAAGAGAAAAATTTAATACCTGGGACACATCGTGAGAGGAGAAAACTATCACTTGCTTTGGCTTATTATAGAGGGAACGATTACGGGAGAAAGAAGTACAGAAAGAAGGCGACATTCGTGGTTGAAAAATCTTAGAGACTGATTGATGTAACTGTTCCAATAACCAACTGTTTAGATCGGCGGTTTCAAAAGTTAAGGTTGCCTTGATGATTGCCAACCTTCGTACTGGAGACGGCACTAGAAGAAGAAACCGCTTTCACTTTTAGTTTCTGTCCATTTTGTAGTGCTACTTGTATTTCCACTGATTTTAAACTGGATATCGCTGGAATATCTATGTAATGAGCTTTTAGTGTTCGTTTTATGATTATCGCTACTCCTCCAGATGCAGGTCGTTTCTGTGAATGCTGTATCCTAGGATTTTTAGTTTCTGAACTGCTACGAGGTGGGTTTCAGTCACACTTAGAATGTAGGGTTCTACTACATTTCGAACATTTTCGTCCCATCCTGTTTAATGATATTAATTTTGCACACAAACAGCAAACCCCTTTGGCCAAGAATCTATTGTCCTCTTCGGCGTTTGATTCAACTTTTACGCCTTCTAAGTCTTGAAACACAACTTTCTAGTCATCTTCCTGGGGGACCCTGCTTTATTTTTTTTTAAATATTCTTCGATTACATTGGCAAGCTGTGAGGCGAAATTTTCTTTCGTAAATTGCAATATCGCATGTGCCGCCTCCGTTCCAAAATTCTTTTTGCCAGCCAGTCTTTAAAGGATTGCAAGCGGTGACATCTGCAGATTGTAATAACCTTGATGCATTAGGGTATAACTCAATCAAAATTATTCCTAGCCTGTTACATAAGTGACTTATCTGCAATGTAAGACGAATTTTATGTCTAACAGTTTAACTGGCTTTTCAATATTTATCTCGTCAAAGTACGCATTAAATACATTGGCTATATATTCATAGAAAAGAGAAGCCTTCATCCAGCCATTATCGGAATAGCCAACGCCCCATTTTCATTTTCAAGTATTCCTTTTGGTGGTTTTCTTTCATAGGGGTAAATAATCATTGGAGGTGAAATGTCGTCATTGGCGCAAAAAGTAAATATTACTGTAAGCAATGCTTTTCCTAAGCCTTGATCAATCTCCTATGTATTTTTTGTACATTTTCAAGCTATTTCCTTTTTGTTTTTTTTAGAGAAGGAGGGAAATTTGTTGCTTTCCTATTAAATATGCTACTAGAATCTTTTAAAATATGATTTAAGCCTTCTTTTTCTAGCTCATTCTCGATGGTTTCAAAGCAATATGTTATATTTATTTCATATTACAAGAGCTAGCTTGGGTAACGGTTTCAGTTGTTCTAAGGAACAGTCCGTTATGTCTTTCTACAAACGCTTGGTACCATCCCTTACTAGGTAGACCATTAGGAAAGGAAGTGATCCTATAGCAAGATTTAATAATACAGTTTTGTATGCTATGCTGTACATCTTCTATTCTTCTTGGGAATCCTTTTATTTGACATATATTTATCCAACTGAAAGTAATATTCAATTAGATATTCTGCAATTTAAAAATGTTTTAATCCTCTTACTCGGCCAAGATTGCCTCTTCTTCCATTGTTAGATTTGTAGCTGAGCCATAACCAGGCTTTTTAATTTTGTCTCCCATGTTATAATCGCTCTAGGTATACCAAACATACTGGATGGCTTCAGTTTTGGCCTGCCATCCCTAAGAGCCTGAACTGCTTGTGCAATTTTACCTTGCCTTTCACACATGTTTTCTTGAAAAAATGAATCTTTTTTGTGATGTAATGTAATGCATGCACATATTAATAATATATAAGCATTAGTAAATACTTACTTATCCTTATCTTTTCAAAAACACCACTTATCTACCAGATGCCCCACCATAAAAAATAAGTTTAACCGCAAAATCTATTATACGCTCTGATAGCACGCCAAATTCTGGTTCTTACCTGATGTAGGAATGCCAACTGCACATAGAACATTAATAAATTGTACGCAAAAGAGCGCCAGCGTTAAATTTCAAAGAATCCGACGCTATCAATGCCAGTTGTAACAGAACTGTTCTACCAGCCATTTTCATCCTTACCCTATGAATTAACCATCCTGCCTTCTCCCTTGTATCGTCTTCCATATTTGTCGGTCGATCGCATTTTCAAATCCCTTCTCCTGCGCCATATATAAAATTTTTTGATAGCTCTTTTATCAGGTTGACTTATTGACCATGTTTCAGAACCACAATATGTTCTCCAAATTAGGATTTTTGTTACTGTATAATTTTTCATTCTTCCATAGCCCTCTGTATTATATTATTTATATTGCAGTTAAGAATTTAGTATACGTAGTCAAAAAAAGAGGAAAAAAGCAAGAAATTATTAAATAGCACCCTGTAGAGTTGCACCTAACTGACATTGGTTAAACGAATGGAAGATAGAAAAGAGGCATTCAAAAACAGAATAAGTAGTTACAACTAAATGATTCAACTGGTTGAGCGCCGAATCATTCGCTTTTCAGACTGTTGTATTCTATACATTTATCAGGTTAGAATTTATATTTCTGACGCAGTTTGCAATTTGCCACAAATGCTACCACAGCTATTCGTTAAATAAATAAATGTAATTTTATAGTAGGTGAGAGACTTGAGAGGACGGTGAAATCTTTATTTGCGTATCAGCGAGGTATATAAACTATACTCCTAAAAGAGAAATTTCTATAATTGTTGTAATAAATACAAAGCTCAATATGAAGGGTACGAGTAACATTAAAACTGAACTCAAGGTAAGGTTTT
>JABXWE010013333.1:0-25406 GCA_014611495.1 Limonius californicus
AGTTATTTTAAAAATGCGAAAATTTTGGTCGTCACAAGGTTTAATTATTATATATACATATACCTGGAAACCAACCACAGCATATATATATATATATATATATATATATATATATATATATATAATTAATTCGGTGCATGAGTATTACTATTAATTAAGAATACATATTTCGCAGTTATGTAGCCAAGTGATGTACTGAAACAACACAACCATCAAATATCAATTTTATTATACATGCTCTTGTTTGCAGCAGCGCAAATTCAATTTATGTCAAAGAGCATTTTCTCGTTTTTTCAAACAGAACACCGTGTATATTATTAAATTTTTGAATTGGTACGTTCGTTCTCCACAAATTTTATAAATATTGTCCTAGATCGATATTTTGAGATATATTTTTATTTTTTCATTACAAACCATTGAATTATTAAACTTTTCATTTCCGATATACAATGATAACATATACTCGTATTATTAATAACATAGATAGAAAATCAATTTTATTTCCATTTAAGTATTTATTTATAACAAATGTTCAATGTGACCTCCGTTCTGTTCAACACACATGTTCAGTCTTTTCAGAAACGAGATATTTACTGCCCGCAACGACGAAAATTGTACCAAAAGCATCTATTATGCGTTGTATAATATCTTCTGCAGTAGTTGCAAGGATATGCTGCACAGTATGTTTTATATGCCCAAATAGAAACAAAAATCAAGTTGTGTCAAGTCTGGTGATCTAGGTGGCCAATTGACAGGACCGCCGCGGCCTATACACCTGTTCCCGAATTCTTGATTTAAGAACTGTCGCTGGAACCACATATTTTTAGTTCAGGTAAATTATTTCGCAAGAAATACGATTAATTTGCACCATTCAGCTGTCTATTAAAAAAAATGAGACCCAATCACAAAATTGCCTACAATACTTCCGCAAACATTTACAGTCCATTGTCGTTTCCCATCAAGTTACAATTCTTGGGTTTTTATTGCATAATACTGAGTCGGTCTTTTCCGATCCCTACGCACTTTATGTCAAAATCATGGCTACTAGAGTAGATAGAAATAAAAAGTTTAATAATTCAACAGTTTGCAATGAAAACGTAAAAACATCGATGTTAGGTATAGGACAATATTGTGAAGAATTAACGTGCCAACTCAAAAATGTAAAAATATACAGGGTGTTCTATTTAAAAAATAATACCATTAAGATGCTCCGCTGTAGCGAGTCACTCTGTATATATATATATATATATACACAAGGTGTGTAAATTAAGTAATGAGACTGATTTTTGTCAATTTTTGTATTCGAATAAAATTACTATTCTACATTGTTTCCTTCAAAGTAACTGCTTTGGGAAGCCACATAGCGCTGGAGACGGTACTTCCACTCCTCATCGCAGTGCTGGTACTCGGATACTGGAATAGCCTTCAGCAGCCGTTTGAATGTTTTCCAGCGTCCCAAAATGACGTCCCTTAAGGTGATTTTTCAGTCTCGGGAAGAGGAAAAAGTCACAAGGACTCAAGTCGGGCGAATAAGAAGGCTCAGGAGCCACAGGAATGTTCTAAATGATCAAGAAATCGTTTATTAAAACTGCTTTGTGACAAGGCGCATTGTCGTGATGCAACACCCAGTTCTTGGTTTGGTCTTACACGCATGCCCCTTTTTCGAAGTCCTTCAAGAACTTCTCTGTAAAAGTGTTGATTAACCATTTGGCCTTGAGGCACAAACTCTTTGTGAACGATTCCCTGGCTATCAAAAAAGCAAATCAGCATGCATATGGTCTTCGACTTGCTCATTCTTGCTTTTTTTGGCCTTGGAGAGGTTGAAGTGTGCCATTCCATGCTCTGGCGCTTGGTTTCCGGGTCATACTCAAACACCCACGACTCGTCACCAGTAATGACACGTTCCAGGCAATGGAGATCATTTTCAATCGATTCCAAAATATCAACGCACCTTTCCCTCCTGATGTCCTTTTGGAACCAGTTTTGCGCAGATTTTTCTCATTCCCAATTCATTGGTCAAAATGTGATGAACGGTGGTGTGAGTCAAATTTAACTATTCCCTGATCATTATGACTGTCAACCGACGATCGCAACGCACAAGATCCCGGACTGTCGGCATTTTCATCTGTTCTTGAAAATGAAGGTCTTCCGCTGCGAGGTTTATCTTCAATCGACTCTCTTCCTTCTAAAAATGCCTTAAACCACCAAAAAACCTGGACCCTTGGCAAAACACTGTCTGCCGAAGTTTTGCAAAAGTTTCCGTTGAACTGTGTCCAAGACTGAAGCAAAACCTGATAGCACACCGTTACTCGAAATTGTCACTCATTTTCAGAACGCACTAGAAAAAACAGTTTCACGAAAAAAATCGCTATGGACAACAAAATGACTCTGCCGAGTTCAAACTCGTACTGAATGCGTATCACATGTTCATCTGCCGCCCCTTTCACTCCCACGTCCCCAGTGTTGCCAGATCGAACGCTGCGCTACCAGTCTCATTACTTAATTTACAAACCTCGTATATGTATATATATTGTCATGATATTTATGTTAATTTAATCTAATTATTATTGTATATATGTTAAATGTCTTGATAATTCCTTAAACTAAACAAAGAATGCCATCGGAAGGTCTTGAGTATATGTAAAAAGGATATTTATTATGTTAATTTCCATATGTTCACCTGAAATGTAGTTTAGGTAGATTATTTATGTCCTAATTAATAATAATTAATGAAATATTATAGTTAAATAAGTCTTTATAAACCTGTTTATGATTAAAAGTGTTTCCGATACTGTTTACGATGCTTCAATTTAGGAACTTGTTTACGCCATGTATGATTTGGTAGTGTTTGACGATTTATAATCCTGTGGGATGATTTGTTACTCGTTTTGGTTGACGTTGGGGATATCTTTGAGATGTTTCGGAGCCCTATAATTCAATAATAGTAATTAATTTATGTAAATAATTTAATTCTATATAATTTGACTACAACATGTTTTGTATAAACCAATTTAGTTGAGGATGGTACCTAGGAAGGTTTTTATTAGGTTTGTTTGCTGATTTAGGTTGTTTATGAGAAAATATTTGTGTTTAATTGAATTTCTAAATTTCTAGGTTATGAGGTAGTATTTTGTCGTTTACCTTGTATAATTTGGATTTATGGGACGTTTATGGGTTGTTTAACATGTATTGTAATTTAGGAATTGTGTTAAGTGTGTTTTTGTTAGATTTTGGAGTCACATTTGTATAATTAACAATATTTTAAAAAATGTAAAATTTTGCTAATTTCAATTATAGGCTTGTGAGATGTCTATTTGTTGATAAAAATTCAAGGAATATGAATCTGAAATTAGTTTTGTAATAACTTTAGGCATAAGCTTTTTATCCATAATTTTAAATTTATTTATTGACGCTTCATTAGCTTTTGTTTTGGAAATTCCAGTCGTCTGTTTATTGTGTTACCTGGCGATGATTCGATTTTGTCAGAATTTCAGAGGTATCTGGCAGAAAATAATTGTTTTAGTACCTAAATGGCCAGCGAAATGAATGCACGCAATTTTAAGCAGCGCCCAAATTAAATTGTAATGCAAAATTAATGTGATAACTCAAACCTCAAAAGTGAGGTTAAGTTACTTTGTTTACATAATATAAAAAAGTTAATTGTACAACGTAAACAGAAGTTATGTGATTATAATTAAAGTGTTTTCTAATAATAAAGAGGTTACCTTATTTAAAGTAATCAAAGTGTGTTTTCTTTGGGGAAAGTTAACTGAAAAGTAATGAGATTAAAAATAAAATTCTACGTATTCATTTATTGAAAATAATTAAACTATAGTATAAAAAAAGAACTTACCGTAATTAAATTGGAACATTTGAGTATAAATTAACACAGTGCTTCTGAAAATTATTCCACTAAGCGTTGGATTTGTGTACTGGAAGCTGACATTACTAAATTCAACTGAATCCGGCCGAGACGATGGAACTTGTCAAAATAAAATTGCAGATGCAGCGGTTTTCGAAGAATTGGTGACTATGGTAGAGCAAAAGGGACTGGATTCTCAAGATAAGTTCAAAAATTATTTATGTACTGATGATTTTTATGTTAGATTTGATTCATATAAACCTATCTAAATTAGGGAAGCCACGTATTCACCTTAGCCTGAGAATATTAGAGTCAATTTATATGCTATTGTATGTCAATTTAGATTTATTAATTTTGAAAGAATTCAAAATTTGGCGCCCAACGAAGTTATATAATAATAATTATTATTTATAAGTAAATTACATAGCATATATTTATGGTCGCTGCCAACGTGGGGCGATTTCATCAATTATAATTTATTATTAAATTAATTACAATAAATACATAGCAATATATATATATATATATATATATATATGTATGTGTATATATATATAAATATTTTTATAATGTGGGCATTTTGGCACTACATTACTTAAAAACAAAAGAAAAACTTCCAAATCATTTTAATAACGCCAATATTGGACTTTAACACACTAATGAGCAACCCTGTAACGTGCACATAAACGTAATTTGGTGTCTGGATATAAATCGTAATGCTTTTTTTGACAATATTTTGGTTTTGTCGATTGTTTAAGTTTAATGCCATTTTTGGGATCAACAAATTACAATATTTACTGAGATTGGAAATTATTTGGAATCAATAACCCAAAATGTTAATATTAATCAGCTCCTCCTTGGCTTCGTCAGTCCTTGTAGGACCATGGCCTCCCTCACGGTTTTCGGGGCCTGATCTTTTACAGGGGGCGGCGGCTGCCCGCCCCCCAACCCTGCTAATATAGTCAGCAAGGTTGTCTGTTCCTCTCATCTCTGTTTGTCGCGGGCTACTGATATTGGCGTTATGGATGTTGTTGCAGTTTTTCTTTCGCGTCTCTTACAATCCTTGCCCATTCCTTTCTGTTTTTTGCTTTCTTCTTCCAATTTTTTATTCCGAGCTCCTGTATGTCACTTTCTAAGTTGTCATTCCATCTACTTCTTGGTCTTCCTTGTGTCCTCTTTCCATCGATTTTTCCTGTTAGGGTCTTTTTAACACTTCGAGTATCCTCCATGCGCTGCAAGTGCCCTGCCCAACTCAAACGTCTGCTTCGTATTTCATTGGTGATACTTGGTCCATTAAACATTACTTTGAGCTCATGGTTCATTCTTACCCTCCACCCATCATTCTCTTGTACCGGCCCGTATATTTTGCGCAAGATCTTCCGCTCCCATGTCTCCAGCATATGTTCTTCTTTTCTTGTGAGGCTCCATGTCTCTGCTGCGTACAACACCACGGGCCTTATTACCGTTTTGTACACTTTTATTTTAGAGTTTGTTGAGAGCGTTTTTGATTTTAGCATCTCTTGTAACGCGTAGAAACACCTATTCCCTTGCATTACGCGTGCATTCACGTCCTCTCGTATTACATTTCCCTCCGTAATTAACGACCCTAAATATCTGAAGCACTCGACTTTACCGTAACATTGACCGTTTATGTTTATATCCGTGATATTTTCCCACTTCCCCGTATTCCTTGCTGTTATCATGTACTTCGTTTTTGTGGCATTTACTCTTAAACCCTGTACTGCGGCTGCTTCCTCGAAATATTTATACATTTCTTCTAGATCCTTCTTATTTCTGCTAATGAGATCTATATCGTCGGCGTATGCTAGTATTTGGTTCTGCCTGTTGAAGATTGTGCCTCCAGGGTTTATTGGTAGGCTTCGTACCGCCCTTTCTAGCACAAGGTTAAAAAGAGTTGTTGATAGGGCGTCTCCTTGTCTCAGTCCCACCTCTATTTTGAATTCTTCTGAAAGTTGATCCTGAATTCTCACTTTCGCTTTGGTATCTGCTAAGCACATTTTCACTAGGTTAATTAACTTCGGTGGTATTTTCAACTCTTGTAACCCTTTGTATAGTTCGTTTCTTATTATGGAGTCGTATGCTTGCTTAAAATCGATAAACATATGGTGTAAGTCGGTATTAAATTCATAGAATTTTTCTAAAGTGTGCCTTATTGTAAAGATCTGATCGATTGTCGACCGGTTTTTTCGGAATCCGCACTGGTAATCTCCTACTATTTTTTCCATATAAACACTTAATTTTTTCTCAAGTAACTTGCTAAATATTTTATACCCGACGTTTAATAGTGCTATGCCCCTATAGTTCTCGCACCTCGTCTTATCACCCTTTTTATGTAGTGGGCATATGATGGCAACATTCCATTCTTCGGGAATTTCTTCTTCTTCCCAGATTTTTGTTATGATGCCGTATATTTCTCTTGTGATTATTGGGCCTCCGTATTTTATCATCTCTATCGTTATACTGTCCTGTCCCGGTGCCTTATAATTCTTCATTTTCCTTATAACCTTTTCTAGCTCCTGATATGTTGGTACTTTTGTTTCGTTATCCTCTTCGTGCTCCATCGCCTCTTCCTCTGCGTTCTGTTCATTATTATCTTGTGTACCCAGTAGCTCGACGAAATAATTCCTCCATCTTTGAATTACCTCTTCTTTGCTAGCTAACAGACGCCCTTCCTTATCTCTACACGACGTTGTTCTTGGTTGAAAACCCCTCTTTTGATTATTTACTTCTACTACTACATTAATCAGCTACAAGTACCTTTAATAGAATTTTTGGAAGCGAATGTATAACGACCTGGTATGTGGACTGTACTATGGAAATTTAATAAGGAAACACATGAAGTGGTTAAATACAGTTGAATTATGAATTATGTGGACCACACCATAAATGAAATTAACACCGCTATCCGACATTTGTTTTCATTTCGCTAAAATAACAAGTAAGAATAATAACCGCGAATTCGTTTATGTACACGATGGCGTAACGTGTACTAACTTCAACATTTAGTAGATGCAGCCGGCGAGGTTCTCTCCGTTGTAAACATGAAAACTTGATAAACGTTTCCTGAAATTATTTTACCAGCTACTGTAATTTGTAAGGGAATCTCGCGATTAAGACACGTACCAAATCTAATCAATAATAAAAATGGAATATTTTAGAAACTCAATCTACCCTGAAAGAACTTCCGTTAGCCCGAGAAAACAAATTATGTAAAAATTAACTGTTAGAAAACACAGATATTGGAATTATTAAGCTTGCATTTTTTCAGTTATATAGGAAGAAATTTGGTGAATAAATGTATGTGATAATATTTTAATTTATCACATTGCTTGTAACGTTCAACATAAATTTAAAGAACTGTTGTATTGCATTTAATATTCATTGTTAGAAGATTAACTTTCTAAACTATTGATTTCTTTCCTGCATATACGAGGTGTTTCTAAAAGGTCTGTACAAAACGCTACCAGATATTCCTGCATGTGAAAGTTCAAAACATTGGTCCACCTATTACCATAATTATACGCAGAAAAGTGATTGGACAAGTCTCACTTTAGAAGGCTATAACTCCGTAACCGTACACTTTTGTATTAGGTAAGTTTGGTTAAATTGTCGTAATTTTGAGTCTCGGGAATATGTGGTAGCGTTTTGTGTACACCTTTTAGAAACACAAAGAGAGACAAGTTATGTGAACTTAATATAATATTCCTTTATTTCGCACCAACCGTAGTAATATGTTATATAGAAAAATGTGTACATATACATTTATACATCTAAATATATCATTGTAGCAGGATATAAATTAGTCAATAATTATATTCTTTGAGGCTTTCGCGGTTTCTCAAACTGTCAATATTACAATTTACTTTCGGCTTAGACGGCGTCGTTATTTGGGAACTTCACCCAGCATTATCAGGTAAGGCCCGACCTGTAGCTTGTCTGCCTTTACAAGCATTTGTTCTAGAAGCTTGAGCAATATTTGTTCGTAGGCCCTGCCTGCTTAAACAGGACCGTGTGCTAATATTATTCAAACTTTGGGGCGGACAAGGATTTGATCTTGATGTATTTTGTTTGCCAGGACAACAATACTTAATCGGCGTATGACTGTTAGCTGTTTGTGAACCCATACAAACTAACGTTTCGCAAGACATTGCAGCTTGCATCTTCAGAGTAAATAGAACACTGAACTCAAAGCCTTTGTAAAGGTAGACAAGCTACAGGTCGGTTCTTACCTGATAATGCTGGGTGAAGTTCCCAAATAACGACGCGGTCTAAGCCGAAAGTAAATTGTAATAGTCAATAATTAATTAATCAATTGATAATTTAATTAATTTAGGGTAGTTTGTTGATGCTTCGCCGGTACCCCATCAATATATACACCAACAAAGTTTTTCCACTCCAGGCCAGAATTTACTATATAAGTACACTGGAAAACTTTTTTTGTGACATGGATAAAACATGGCGTATGTTAATTAAATTTCACCAGAAAGCAGAAAATGACCTTGGGTTTTCTCTATCACCCACACTTTATTTGCTACGAAGTGTTGTGCGTTATACGGAAATATAGCAATATCGGTATGTTCTTAGTGATGCACTTACTTCAAAATGTTGCTGTGGATGTTTTATGGCGATATTTGGTCTCTAGGGCATCACGGATTAATGTCCAGCACTAATCAGCAAGGCTACTAGGCCTTGGTATCGCTTTTCCATGGTTGCAACGTCTTGGTGGAACCGTTCTCCATGTTCGTCGCTTACGGCACCCAAATTTTCCGGTAAGAAATCAAGATGAGCATCCAGAAAGTGAATTTTTAAAGACATGTTACATCCCATTTCTCTGTAGGCACTAAGTAATTTAATATGCAGTGGTGGTAGAAACACGTTTTTAGTATTAACCAATGGTTCGTTGATAATATTTTTTGACCCGGAGTTAGTGCTTGACGTAGTGGCCCTGTGTTCCTTCTGTATATAGTGACGATCTCGTGAACGGCTGTCCCGTTCACACAGGAAACAACAGTATTTTGTATACCCCCAGCTGAAGTCCAAGAAGAAGGGCTATCACTTTCAGGTCTCCACAGATTGACCACTCATAGTCATTATACCGGATGTGTTCTAGGAGATATCGCATATTCTCGTATGATTCCTTCATATGAACGGCATGAGCTATGCTTTATGCTGTTTGGTAGATCATGTACTAATATTAGGAATACAGCGAGGCTTAATGAGTCCCTTAGCAGTATCCCCCGCTCTTGAATTTTTACATTACATAGTTCTTTCCCGTTGTCCACTTTAATAAAGTTGTTATTTACGATTTCATATATGACGTTGATCACTTTTCCTTCATTATCCGATTGTGAGAGTTGTTCGCGAAGAATGCTTCCATCCACCGAATCAAAGGCCTTTTGGAAATCTATAAAGGCTGCATATAGTTTACCTCTGGGATTTGACGTTGCTTATTTTATCTTATTCATTCATTCATCTAATTGCATTTTGACAGCTTTTAATTTTGCATGTTGTTCTGGTGGCAGGATGTTCTCTAAATGTTGTGTAACGGTTGGTGACTTTTGTAAATAATTTAAATTGAGTTGGGAGTAGTGCTATTCCTCTATAGGAATTAGGGTCTCTTGGGTTTCCTTTTCCATTATACAGCGTTATAACTTTAGATGTTTTCCATATTTTGGGCATTTCGCGGTATCTAGGATTATGTTAGAAATATTAATCCACCAATTAGTTAACAGCGCATATACTATATGAATTTGTTCAGTGGTGACCTTATCTATTCCTGCGGCTTTTGGCTTTCTTAAGGCTGCTAATGCCATATGAGCTTTCTTGTTCTGAGATTGGTTACTTTTAGTGTCATCCGATTTTTCTAAGATCGTTAGGCGTTGGTGTGTGAATAATCTTTCAAAATGTTTTTCCCATTCTTTTCCTAGGATGTGGTTGTCACTTGGTTTGTATTTTGTGAAGATGGTCCATGGTTTAGTGCAGCGGTTCTCAAACTTTTTTAGCCGAGGAACCCTTGAGAGTCTCCTATGCTTTCGCGAAACATCTAATCTGTGTTACATTTTTATACAGAGAATCTTGTTGTACATTATCAGCCTTACCCGAGTTATTTATAAAGCGTAGAACGAAGGTTCAACCATAGATCAAAGAAAGAAATATCATTTAGTGTAAACAATTTATTTTTTCATGCGTCAAATGTGAAGAAATAAATTGTTACATTTTTCTCTTGTGATAAGTTTGAAGTTGGACTGGATGTCTGACAGTTGAATGCGCACTACATGGCTAGAAATAGAAGCAGAACTCTGACGGCCTTTTCAACTAGTTTTGGGAATTCGCCCATCGGTTCTATCTAAAAGCCATTGAGCGATATGGATTTAAATTTGGTTTTCAAGGAGGATGGGTACTGAGTTCTTCAAATTCAGGAACGAACAACATTTTACGTTTCTCCGCTAACAAAAGGGAACCCAGTAAATGTCTCTGTTGGTGTCACCAAAGTATTCAGACATGGATTTGGTGGGTTCCGTTAAGTGCTCACAGATGTTCTTCTGCACATTAGAATCAATTTCCAATATATTTTCGGTGGGCAACTGTTTCAGGAGATGGTAACATTACTCGAAGTTGTTGTCAATCTCCTTCATACATGACATCCAATACTGAGATTTGGCTTTCAGAGATGATACTTTGTCACTCACTGTCAAAGTGGTGGTAGTTTTCCCATGCACAGATGTACTATCTTCCTTGAATTTTTCGAAGATGTCGGTCAGGTATGCGCATTTGATGAATCATGTTTCGTTGCGCAACAGTCCGAAATGGTTTAAGGATGCTGAAAGCTTCCCCGTTAGAGACAAATGATAAAAAACCTGGCCAAGACTTTACCTCTTGAAAGTCGCCTCACTACTTTATTAAAGAGTATTGTCTGCAATGGATCAGACTTCAAATAATTAACAGTTTCTACAGCCTCATCAAGAACTTTCGTTAAGTCTAATGGAATGTTCTTCGCTACAAGGGTCTGTTAGAACTGCGAGCAAGTTGGCTGTAGAGCGAACGGATGGCAAGCATCTTTTCTAGCGAGCAAGTGGTGGCGAGCAAATAACCTAGAACCCCTGGAAGAGTTTGTAGTAAAAAAGAAATGTAACTGTACGAGCTATCAGAAATTATTCTTTGGAGTGATTTAAACACAGTGAAGGGGGAACAGTGAGCTTAATGTTAAAATTTGGGTCAGACAACATTTCGTAAAATAAAAAATAAGCATAAACATTGAGAAGTAGAAATAAGCAAATACTCAGAAAAGCGGGGAGGGTGTTTGTGGAACAAGAAGTGGAAGATGGAAAAGCAGTCACATGTTAAAGGATTGAAAATATAATATTAGAATAAATAAAAATCAAAAAAGTTATAGTACGGGTAAAATTGCAGCGTGCCTTAGGGTACGACCAAATTCCACCAGAGATGTTCAGGCACATGGAGACCGCAGTTGATGATTTACTAGTAAGCATAATAACAAACTTTGAAACCAAACGGAACTCCAAAGAGGTGGGATATGGCAAGCAGTATCTGATTGCAGAAGCAATAGAGCTTGTGAAAACTATAGTATTTCCTGGATCATTATACCATGTAAATTATGTAAAAAATATTAAAAGAGAAGCTTGGGAAGAACATTTGACCTGCAGATTTTTTGTTTTGTTTTTGTTTCCGATATATAATGATTGTTTATTTGCTTGAAATTACTACTTACACCAATTTATATGTTTCTGTATAAATAAATGAGGAAGCCTAAATACAATATATGTAAAATAATAACTGAGTATTTCCGCCAAATACACAATAACATTTTTAAATGTCGGAACTCCAGTCGAGTCTTAGAAAAAAATACTAGTAAAGGACAAAGATTTGTGGGATTAATGGATAAAAGTAAACGGGGCAACTGCAATGAGATTCTCGCAGAATAGGAGCGTGGTGTGTAGGAATTGGCATTCACAAATGCTTTAGTTTTAATAGCTAATAATAACGATAACAGTATCGTCAAAATACGTGAATAGAAACAATAGGTAGGTACAACATCAAGATAACTGGGAGGAAAGCGGAGGTTATGATCACAGGAATTTAACCTTAACCAAGTGCAAGATGACAAAGTGGAACAAGTGTGTACTTGTATCCAAATATATAGGGGTGATTCCAAACTGTGGAAATACCTCAGAAGGCAGTAAAACGCTCGAACAGACTCCGAAATAAGAGGATACAGATGGAACCACAAGTAGAACAGTAAACAATCGACTTAAGTGATTAAGGCATCTAGCGTGACAATTGATGAAAAATATGATGTTGGATCATCTCATAATGATGCACAAGAGACGTAGAGGCAGAATAAAAGAATCTTAGATGAGTAAAGTTAAGAAATCTGTGGCGAAAGGGAGTCGTCTATGGAGCAAGTTTAGTAATGGGCAACAGGGTAATCTTCGACACTGACTTGATTAATTGAATATCATATTATCTACACTAAAATTAGGAACCAAACAAATTACTGTTATTCTTGTATTTTCACTCTCATGACTTCGATCTACGCATAATATTTGTTAAATTGTCAAGTTTGTAAGTCATAGTAAGTTACAGCAACTGTTGACTGCGTCCTTTCGAAGTCGTATTTATAATATCGTATAAAAATAGAAGCCTATTGAAAAATATAAGCTATGGGGCCTTGAAATGTATGTATATATATACACAAAAAGAAACGCAATATATGGTAATTGGAGGTCAAAACAGAGATAATAATAACTGACAACGGAATAATGAAGCCATGCGATGAATCTAAGCATTTAGGGGCTACGCTCCCGATGGAAGATTTTAGAGAGAGATACGTCTTAAACAAAATTGCACTAGGACGCAAAACAATACAGCTACTGAACTCAACACTATGGTAAAAACAATTACACCAAAAACTAAGAAATTAATTGTCAAGTCTATAACGGAACGTGTAGTTACATACGGATCAGAAGTATGGATCGTGAACAAGGAGTGTGAAAGAACACTCGAGTTACTGGAGATGGATTTCCGCAGAAGAAGCTGTCGGGTGTCTAGAATACAACACGTAAGAAATGACATCATTCAACAATGCTTAGAAATCGAAGATGTAATAATCGGGACAATAGATCGAAGACGGTTATTCTGGTATGGGTATCTTCGAAGAATGCACACCAAATGGCCTCAGAGGGTATATGACTGAAGTCCAGTAGGAAAAAAAAGGAGACTAGCAACAAGATGGAAAGACCAAGTGTATCGAACAATCCAGTCCAGAAATCTGAAATACAAAGCCTGGGCTGACTATAGAGAATGGCTGAACTAAGGAGCGAAAGGCAACAGTAGCTGTAGAAAAATCGCATACATATATATTTATTATGAAGCTTTCACAGGCCTTAGAGGCCCATCGTTTTTGGTGTGAGACAAGGCTAAGTTAGTTTGTGCAATGCACAAGAGGGCCCGACTCTGCGGGTTACCGTGATGGTGCGTAACCATGCTTAACCTGCTGTTGTGTGTGAATGTTTTTGTTTATGGTCTTGTTTCTCCTCTAATGAGACCGTAATTCGAGGAGTGCCATTAATTTGATCCCCAATGGCAAATAGAGACCGGGACCCAGTACCGACCACCCAGGGAATTAGAAAAATTTCCGACCCTGGGGAGATTCGAACCGGGAAGCGTTTGGACTATTACATCCAAAGCTTGGCTCTCCACCCTGAGCCATCCTCGCCTTATACCTATATATATATATATATATATATATATATAACATAGGGAATGGTCTTAGCTGATTCAAGTCTACAACAAAATATCATTACAATAACGTTATCCGATGATTCTGTTAAATTTTATTATTAGGACGTTTATACACGTGTGAATAATTTTATAGTGATTTTCAGAGACAAGACAAATAGAACTGTGAGATCAAGACACTTGGAGCTATTGAAGACGTTGTTCCAGAACCTGTCGGAGGTTGCCCCAACAAATTTATTTGGCATTTGGGAGTCTATGGAATTCACAAACCGTCAGGTATTGATCGCGAAATAACCTAATGTCTGCATGGAAACAGTAGTTCACCCGATAAAAATTGGTTTGTGGCTAGCGATTTCGAAAAGATTATCATATCTATATTTTGTGATCAAAATACAATTAGTTATTATGAGAATAACATTTTGATACCATTTGTAGTGAATTGCATTACGATGAATTGAGAAATTGAGATTTCCAACAAGCTCACATAGGATCCAAACCGCATTCTTCCGCTAATATTACAATTATTATGTAATAAATGAGGAACTGTACTTCCATCCCTAACCCCCGAAAAGGTAACAAATCTATTTTTCTCAAGATTAATACATTTTTCGTGGGTTTTGTGGATTTTATTGGGATAAACGTTCTCCGTTCGGAAAAAACATATTAATTAGTTTCAGTAAAAAAGGCTCAACAAAATTTGGCGTAATAATAATAATATAATATATTTGTCTGTATGAAGTTGTCGTTACCTTCTTGGGTTTCATATAGTTCTTCGTGGTTATATTTCTCTTCTGTAAGTTTTGCCGAAGTTACGATTTTCTCCTAAAGTTTTAAATGCGACGCTGAATTTACCCAATCCTACGTTAAGAATTGTTTGTGACAAAAAGTATGTGTTATTTTTTCTTTTGATATCACCAGTATGTAGGTTTTACGTGATTTTCCAGTTAAATACAACTTTTATGATTAGAAATATGCAGGACTACCATCTTCAACTACGAAAGTCGCACATATAGTAATAATAATGCAACCAGGAAAGGTCATGGAACAACGGAACAAATACACCGATTAGTCAAACAAATCAATAGGGAGTTTAGAAACAAACGCTACTATTGAGCTGTATATGTAGATATAAGCCAAGCTTTTAACAAAGTTTGGCATAGCGGACTATTTTACAAACTTAAATGTACACTTCCACATAGAATTCTTTATTAAAATTTTATTTAACCAACAGAACATTTCAAGTTAAATATCAGAAAGCATACGCTGAACTTTCTCCAGTCCTATTCGGAGTGCCCCAAGGAAGTATATTTGGACCAATGCTGTACTCAATTTACACAGTACATCCACCAGAAACCAATCTAACAATGACTGCTACATATGCAAATCATACAACAATTTTAGCATCGCATCAGGATCCCATTATTGCCTCTAGACATTTACAAACACATCCAAACCAGTTCGTAAAATGGCTACAACCCTGGAGAACAAAAGCCAACGCAACAAAATCAGTATATATAACAAGTACGGAAATTGCCCCTCTGTAATGTTAAATGGAACGCAGATACCGCAACAATAAGTAGTCAAATATTTAAATCTTCATCTAGGTAGAAGATTAACATGGAGTACGCGTATTTTCACCAAGAGAAAACAACTGGGCATGAAATTTAAGCAAATGTACTGGATACTTAGTAGAGTCTCGGAAGTTTTCGACTGAGAATAAACTTTTATAACGCAAAACAATTTTGAAACCTATTTGAACTTATGGTATATCTCTATGGGGCTTTGCCAGTACATGCAATATAGAAATAAAACAGAGAGATCAGAATAAAGTACTCAGTGCAATAGTAAATGTACACATTACTGCAGGGGTCGATAACAATCGGCCCGCGGGTCGCATGCGGCCCTCTGGAACCTTTCGTGCGGGACCCGCTTGGTTTCGTCAAGTATTTTTTTTTGTGCGACCCGCATAATGTTTCGTAAAAAACTTTTTTCTCGATGCGGTGGTCGATTTTACTAGTGCGATATATCAATTATTAGTAATTCTCAGAAAAATTATGATAATGACCGCACGCAAGCCGTCGCTGTCAGCCGAACGCTTCATAATATTAAGTAATATTTCAGAATAACTTGACCACTTATTTTCTGTTTCTACTCGTGCGTTTATTATTAGGAGGTGGTATATATTTTTTCACATTTTTTCTTAAAGTAATCAACAAATATTACTTTTTCTCGTTCGTTTCACTAATCGAAAACTGATTGTGTAATAGTGAATCTATGACGTGGTACATATACTAGAACCCACCACTACCTCAATAGTTCGCAGATACTCATCAAAAGGGTAGTGACTGTCATCCTGTCAGCTAGCACGGTGAATGGTGTGTACATACCTGAAGCCTCGCCACTCCGGCTCCAATACTCTTCCCGCAGGAGCGGATTCAAGATTCCGTGGATTAACACCTCCCGACTTAAGGGTTAACATAACGTTATTGGCTTCATATCTAAGTTTACTTTTCCTTAGAGCTGTTGCATGTCCGCCCCACCTGGCCCCCACCACTTATTGCAGCGTTTTTAAAACTTAGATTTCGCGAGCGCTGTAGAATGGTCCAGAAATTTCGACAGCGGGGATAGAAAGTATAAAACCAAGATGCGTGTTCAGTTAAGTTAGTGTAATAGCAAGGGTAGCAGCTAGTAGACGAGTAATATTTCGTTTGCGTTTTGTTGCACCTGAGTAATTTAAAGTTTGTACAAATACTTTTCAAGTATGGAAAAAGATTGAGTCGGGTCTAAACGTAGTTTTGAGCGTGCAAGGACATCTGCGTCTACAAATAGAGAAGCTGCCAACACTCCCAAAACAAAAACTAGGAAATATTGTTATGAGTATTTGAATTTTGGTTTTATAAATAGAGTCGTTAATGGTGAAGAGCGGCCACAGTGTGTAATATGTTTAAATATTTTGGCTGCTGATAATATGGAACCAAATAAACTAAAGAGCCATTTGCAAACAAAGCATAAATATCATGACAGTAAATCTCGCGATTCTTTAGAAAGAAATTGAAAGAGATTAGTAATCAGAAATTAGCCTTTAATATAGTTTTGTCGTTGCCTCATAAAGCTCTGCTTGCATCTTATGAAGTTGCACGTCGCATAGCCAAGTGCAAGAAACCTCACACTATTGCGGAAAATCTGATTCTTCCTGCTGCCATTGAGATAATCGCAACAATCCTTGGAGACAGTTGCGCTAACGAGATTCAGAAACTATCAGTATCAAACAATATTATTAGTAAGCGTATTGATAACATGTCAGAGAATCTGCACGAGCAGCTTCTTTCGAAACTTACAAAAAAATTATTTGCTATTGAGCTAGACGAGACAACGGATATTATCAAAGATGCACATTTGATAGTGTTTGTTCGTTTCTGCGATAATGCATCTATAAACCAGGTCTTACTTTTCTGGAAAGAAATTAAGAAAAGAACTAGAGGTGCGGATCTATTTCAGATAACTGACAATTATATAGTAAGCTCTGGCCTGGAGTGGAAAAACTTTGTTGGTGTATGTACTGATGGGGTACCGGCGGTGGCAGGAAAATATTATGGCGTATCAGTA
Source organism: Limonius californicus (assembly GCA_014611495.1). Taxonomy (NCBI): domain Eukaryota; kingdom Metazoa; phylum Arthropoda; class Insecta; order Coleoptera; family Elateridae; genus Limonius; species Limonius californicus. The sequence goes on from JABXWE010013333.1 coordinate 17,249, forward strand.
CTTTTACGCAAAAAGAATCTAAATGTCAGTTGGCACCATTGCATGATACACACTCGCTTCGAAGGAAATCAACCCAGGATTTCATTTGATATTATTAATTATCATTTCTGTTGTGTATTATATAAAAACAATTTCCCCTTTAAGGGGAAGACTATTTTCTTCAATGTGCGATGATATGGGCGCTGACTATTCAGCACTATTGTTTTATTGCGAATCTCGGTGGATATCATGTCCAAAAGTTATACGACGGGTCTGTGAACTTAGGCAGAAATTGTATACGTTTTTGAAAAAAGAAAATCACAAAGATGCAGACGAATTGTTCATATTGAAACTAAGTTATTTTACTGACATTTTTGAAAAATTCATTATTTTAAATATCCAGTTGCTAGGAAATAATATTCACATATTACAAGTATGAGATAAAATTAACGAATTTTCGCCAAAATTAGAACTTTGGTCAAATAAGATAAACAGTGAAGGCACAGAAATGTTTATTAATTTAAAAACATTTATTAACGTTAACATACCAAGCCATACAAATATACGTTCATTTTCAGTTGCATAGAACATTATTTAAAAACGTTATCTAAAGGTTTTAAACATTACTTCTTTGAAAATGATAGTCTTCTGACCAAATACGAGTGGATAACCAACCAGTTTGAAATTACACTTACAGATTCATCGTTGGAAGAAGATGAACAATTTACTGATTTAAAATGAAGTACAGAAAAGAAGAGACAATTTTCGTCGACAACCATTGTCAAGTTTTGGATTAACTCACAAGAGGAATTTCCAACGTTATTCAAGAGAGCTATACAGATTATATTGCCATTTCCTACATCTTATCTTTGTGAAGTTAGTTTGTCTGCAGTAGCTTGTATGAAATCGAAATACAGAAACCGACGGAACATCGAACGTGAAGTTCAAAACAGGCTGATTTAAGTTACTAGATTTGTTTAAATAAAGTTTTAGTAAGTTTTAGGTAGTTTTAGATTGTACTCATAAGTATATTATATATGCAATCTCTTGTAATAAAATAATATGCTAAACATAAAGGTAATTTGTTTTGTATTATTGTCAATATACTAATTTCTGTTCAACTATTTTTCTGCTGCGGTTCCCTTTGGGGATTTCTGCGCCCCCCAACAGGGGTGCGCCCCACAGTTTGAGAAACGCTGAGTCTTATTGGTTAGTCAAGTGGCCCGAATTCTCGAAACGGTTGCCGACCCTTGCATTACTGCATACTGATATAGGTACAGTGGTGAGCTATTGAGGGCTCGCGCAAACCCTTCCCTGGAATTTGCAAACCCCTTGTTAAAATTCGGTTTAGTTATTTTTTTTCCTAAAAGATATTTTCACAAAAACCCTTATATTTACTAACGGCTGTAACCTCCCTGCTATAATGGATTTGAATAAAGAAGAATTTTTACTCTAAATTCAAAACTACCAAAAACCTCGAACTCTATGGGATTCGAAAGGTAAGTTGTATTAAGGTTATTTTCGCCTGTTCGTTGAAAAACTCAGAGCGAGCCTATTGGTAAAATTTTCGCAGGTCACCACTGCGTAGGTATACCCACAGGATGAGAAGATATCAGAAAGTTTAACATTAAATATAAGGACAAGGTTACAACACCCCCAAATGATCTTGCAGCCACGCTATTCAATGATGAAGATGAGCCAAGGAGACTGAAGAGATTTAAACCAGACTAACAACTCGATTTATCTAAATACTCTATTATGTTAGTCATATTCCATAATACAGCTTTTCAAAGAATGCTCATTGGAGCATTACTCTTCATCAAATGTATATAATTTAGTTAGTTTAAGTTTTAGGATAAGTACCCGCGTAGGATGTACCTATAGTCCGCAAAACAGGTCGATTGTACAAACTCTAGGAGTCAATTAAAAATAATCTTTTACTAAAGAGACGCATCCACTATGATCTACCAGATGCGGTAAAAATCTCAATTTTACAAAAAATTAAATTTAACGGATTTTGTATCACAACTCGTATAGCGTAATACATACTATTTTAAGGCATTTTTTATATATGGCCTAATATCTGGTATGCTTATTTCAGTTTTAAATTAAATCCAGATTTTTTTATACCGGGGCTGTTCTCTTTCCGCTGAGTCTATTTAGCAGGCTGTGTTATTTTGAAACAAAGTTTGTTTGACATTTTAATGTAGTTGTTTAGAAGTTTAATTATAGTGAAAGTTGTCAAAAATACTTGAAGGTTTTTAAAATATAATATAATTTTAAAGAATCCTTTCCCCAAGAAATGATGAGCTGTGATTTTTTATAATTTCACGCGTGGGTTAAGCCGTAAAGAATGTTTTGAGGAAATCAATCGAGTGTTTGGTGACAAGTCGTGTTCCTTAGCTACCGTAAAGCGGTGGTACAATGAATTTGAACGTAGTCGATTTTCCTTAAATGGCAACTTGCCAGCTTCTAAGCTAAAAACGGCAGTTACCGAAAAGAATATTGGTCTTGTACGAAACATGATTGAAGAGGACCGGCATGTTACTGCCAGGGTATTCAAGCAACTTTAAAGATTGGTGTGAAAGCAATTGACACCATTTTACATAAAAATTTGATGGTACGTTAGCTTTCTGCCTGTTGGATTCCCTACAATTTGACTCCAGTTCAAAAAGGTAACCGTATGGATCGCTTTGACAATGGATCGTTTCATTTGGTGTACAACATCATTACAGGTGATGAAACGTGGCTATACTGTTATGATCCCGAAAGAAAGCAACAGTCGGCAGTTTGGGTCTTTGAAAAGGAATCGGCTCCAACAGAAGTTGTTCGTGAAAAAAGCCGAAACAAGAAGATGGTCGCCATATTGTTTGGAGTTACTGGATATGTTTCCACTGTAGCACTGGAGAATCGTCGACCTGTTAATGCTGAATGGTACACTACAGTTTGTTTGCCTCAAGTTCTCCAAAATGTTCGCGAAAAACGTCCAAGAGGAAGGATCATCTTGCATCAAGATAACGCTCAGGCGCACACTGCTGCTCCAACGACTGGGTATTTGAATGTCCAAAACATTGAAATAATTGGTCATTCGCGTTATAGTCAAGACCTAGTACCTTTTTATTTCCGCGTGTAAAGAACAAGTTACAGGGTTTACGTTTTACATCGGTCGAAGTAGCGGTTGACGCATTTAAAAATGAAATAAATAACTTAACGCGGGAAGATTGGAGAAAATGTTTTGAAGATTGGTTCTAACGGATGCAAAAATGCTTTGACTGTGGCGGACAATACTTTGAAAAATTATAAATAAATTTGTTTTGTCAATAAATTGTCTATTACTTTACTAGGCTCAGCAGAAAGAGAACAGCCCTCGTACAAATAGCTTCTTATATTTATAGCCTATCTAGATTAATTTTTTTTTCTGATCTCTTTGTAAGTTACATTAATTAAATTTCGATTTTTGGGGAACCTTCTTACACAACTATATCATCGAGTAAAACAGAAAAATAAATGAGATTTCCCGAATGAAATTCCGCTTTCAACTCACTAACACGTATTTTTTTCGATTGCGCTGAATTAACTTTTAAGCTAAGCTAACCGGCAAAGAAGCTGCTTTTGACGTAAACGAAACACGAAATTCTAAAATTGAGGTCGCCCACTATACGAGAAAATTACGTGAACTGTAGAAGAACCTTCCCCTCCATTACAGAAGAAGGATCTTCAGGATGTGTGGTCACGTTCTGTAGAATACACTTGTCTACTGTAAATGATGTGTTGCTTGAAACGTTGTCGGATATGTCTACCTCAGTTTAAGGCAATTGTAAGCTGAGCGTTTCGTATCTTTGTTACTCTTAATATTTTGAGTTATCAAAGGTAGATATCCAAGAGATTTTACTAGCTTTGATGGTGTAAGGAGTAACAATAACGACGTCTTTGTTGTTCTCTATATCGACCTACAGATACACGGTTTGGCGCAAATCTTCCTGCTATTAATTTATCCCGAAGTTTACCTTAATTTCGCATCTTCTTCCAGCATATCCTCTTGTGCAAGCACAGGAATATCCATTAATACGATCGGTGCACGTTCCTCCATGGGTACAAGGTGATGATTCACATTCATTGTACTCATATTCGCAGAGGCTGCCGGTGAAACCTGAAACAAAGCAATTTATCATCGCAAATTCGATTTTATTACTCGTATCGCACGTGTGTTTAATTCATGTTTCGAACAGTACACTAATATTTGGCTAATACGGGTTTTATTGCCGCTCGATGGGTAATTAAAATTAGACAGGTATCTTTATTATTTTACAGGAAACAACTTAACAGCCCTTTGTGTTTGTAAACTGACACGTTTAATTAAACAATAGGGTTGAATTAAAGAGGGACTTTTTCGGAGTCCAATGAGTGTTCTTTAGAAAGTTGATATCATCCGGTGGTTTAATGAGGAACATTCATTGTGTCCGTTCTATTCCCCCTTGTAAAGATAATCTAAATTGCGTACAATTTCCTGTAATGAAATCTGAGAATGATCTAGTCTCAGAGCTAGAAAACACATGGATGAAGTAAAAGATCGATTTTAGATTTGGTCTAAACTTTTTTCCCTACTATCTATTTGTCTATTTTGTGATGCTTGGGCTTGGCAAAATTTTTGCTTGAATTGCAAAGTTTTTAACTTTAACCACTAATCGGTTCTAGATTAAACTTTCTATCTGAAAAATAGCGAAACTTGGAAAACTACGCTAATTATTTAATAAAATGCGTTTAAATTAAATCATTAACGCATTAATCGAATTATTTAGTTAATTAACTTTATAAGAAATTGTAGACATCTTGTCTGAAAATACCACGAAATAAACTGTCAAATGCGTTCAGCGTTCTTTCTGCTTGCTTTGGAATGAAAAGGAATTGGTTGACTCTCCTTAAAACCCTAACTGCGGACCCGCCTCGCAAACAAAACGTTCATTAGAATTTGCCGTGGGTATTATCCCAGATCTTTGTTCTAGAACTGAAAAGTCTGACGTAGAGAATAAAATATGTAATAGTGAAGAAGTACAGACTCCTTTTTACGTCTACTTGTTACCAACTGTCTATTAAGCTCAAGCTCAAGCTCGTTCTTGTTTTGCTTTGCAGAATATTTTATGATAAGCGTTGTTTTATTTGCAGAAGATGTTTTGCCTTCGCTGATTTCAGCGACCTTCCTAACGTGTCCAGTTAAGTTGGAAATATATTTGACGTGCGCAATATCGTGCTACGTTCGCGAAATGAATAATTTAAATGAAAGCCTAAAACAATCAAATAATTCTTACTTTATGTCTTACCATACAAATTTATAAGGCGTTTCTCGTTTCTGCGTTTTATTTACAACGAATTTCTAAAATATTGTTGCATATAAAATGGACGATCTTCGTGTCAATGAATAAGTTATTCGGAATATTGTACTTTAAGTGTCCCATCGCATAGGCATTTTATATTATGCTATATTTCTATGCATGCATAAAATGCACGTAGTTGAATAAAAATGGTATTACCATGAATTTCCCATTTCTGAAATCGTTATTGCCGTTGTAACGGTTCCCAAGAATTGATTACTACTGTATCCCTTGATTTTCTAAGAATATCTTTCAGGGCCCTATTTTATTTCAAAATGGGAATCTGCAAAAATTATGTATTATATAGTTATTACATATTTACAACATATAAACTTTACTGAAGAAGCATTAGTTTATAAAGGCATAGTTGGCGAATTACTTTTCTAGAAGTTTCCACATATAATATTTTCCTTTATACAGGGTGACCTATCGAAAACGAAACAGGCGTGTTTTATGGCACTAAACATCAATTCTTCGAGAAACACCCGAATGTCAAATTCGTTTGCCCGGGGAACATGTAATACGACTACTTCCATTCACCTATCTTCAACCTCAAAATTGGGGTCTTACAACATACCATTTGGAAGCTCCATGAACCTGCCTTAAAGTGGTGTTTTTATTTTCCAATTCCGAGCATTATTTCCCGCGGAAATGCAGTCCAAAGTTTCAGGGTACTAGATGTTCGAAATGAGCACCACCAGAGTCCATACAGTATAATAAAGGTTCTGTTCAAAATGTCGTCGATTTTGAGTTCTCGTAAATCTTGTAAACAATCGGGTTGGGTTGTTTAAATCTGGCTATTCAATAGCGCCTTATCCTACAAACCATTGACCCCGAAACCTTTGATCCAAATACTGTCGAACAATTAGTGTATAACGCGGAGGAACTCCGTCATGTTAGAATATCAAATGACCTTCGAATATCATTTAACATTGAGTCAATGTTGTTTTGTAACAATTCTAAGTACATCCGTCCAGTCAAATTACCAGGTAAGAAAAAATAATGAAAAGACAATCAAAAATGCCGGCCCAAACATTTAAATTTTCGGGGTGTTGAGTATGTTTTCCATGAAATATCATAAGATTAATATCTGACCAACAGCGACAATTATGGCGATTGACTATACCATTTACGAAGAAGGTGCATTCGTCGGAAAAACAGACGTTAAAAATAAAATGTGGATTGTTTATCGCCGTTTACTTATAGTTTCCGAAATTGTAAAGGGTGGTCAAAGTTGCTTTCATTGAGTTTTTGTAGCAGATGAATATTCTCGGGATAAAACGTGTGGTGTTTCAAAATTCGTTGAATACTGATTCGATTAATATCCGATATAACGCCACTTGCCTTGTACTCAACGTAGGATCGACAACCACGTGGGCTAGAACCGCAACTTCCACGGATTCACTTTCGGTGTCACAAAATTGCAAACGCCGGTTAAAGTATTTAGTCTTTATTGAGTTCTTGTAGCAAATGAATCTTGTATTGATGAAACTTGCAGAGTTTGAAAATTCGTTGAATATTTGTTCGATTCAGTAATGCTCGATACAATAGCCATTTGCCTTGTACTCAAAGTAGGATCGACAACAACGTGGTCTAGAACCGCAACTTCCACGGATTCACTTACGGTGTCACAAAATTGCAAGCGCTGGTTAAAGTATTTAGTCTTCATTGAGTTCTTGTAGCAAATGAATCTTGTATTGATGAAACTTGCAGAGTTTGAAAATTCGTTGAATATTTGTTCGATTAAGTAATGCTCGATACAATAGCCATTTGCCTTGTACTCAACGTAGGATCGACAACAACGTGGTCTAGAACCGCAGCTTCCACGGCTTCACTTATAGTTTCACAAAATTGCAAACGCCGGTTAAAGTATTTAGTCTTCATTGCGATCTTGTAGCAAATGAATGTTGTATTGATGAAACTTGTAGTGTTTGAAAATTCGTTGAATATTGGTTCGATTAAGTAATAGTCATTTGCCTTGTACTCAACGTAGCATCGACAACAACATGGCCCAGAACCGCGACTTCCACCGCTTCAGTTCTTACCGGATTTTCAGCATTTCGTTTTTTATTTGTGAAGACCCGGTCTCTCAAAATTTTCTTACTCCATGACATACTTGCTGCTCATATGCTTATCGACATATGGTTGGTTAAACAATTTGGTGCTTCTACTGGCGCTTGTTTCCGAAAAAAAAATTATTTAATCTCTTTCTGAAATCGAATAAACCATTTTAAATGTTCAAAGAAAAGAACGACAATTACGAAATACGGCATGACGTTGACGTAAAAAGAAAACATTAAAATGTTTACGTCAACACATGATCAACCAACGCCGTCTAATCATTTCATATATGCCCCAGAACATTTACTACTCTGTAACTTTGAAATGAATTTCCGCAGAAATTAATGCAATAAATTAAACAATAAAAATCCTACTGTAGAGCAAATTCATCGAGCTTTTAAATGGTATGCCTTTTGATACTCATTGCCATTTAAAATTGCCGCAATTTTGGCGTTGAAGATAGGCGAATAGCGGTCTTACATGTCCCCCTGGAAAATTAATTTAACGTGTTCTGGCGTTTTTCGAAGAATTGAGGTTTAGTGCAAAAAACACGAATGTTTCGTTTTCCGCGGGCCACCCTGTATATTTGAATTATGAATCATTATAATTATATATATAATTATTATTATTATTATTTTTCCGTAGTATCAACACTGCTAGTTTTTATTATATGGAAGTAGATATAGATTACATCAATAACTAATATTTTGTAATTCTTATTTCTATTGTATAATATATATATATATATA
>JABXWE010013335.1:0-38730 GCA_014611495.1 Limonius californicus
TTATTGTGTTATACTCAACTATTTCAGGTCTTTAAATTATCGTTATTTTATATACAGGGAAGTGTGTTTTATTAGGCTTTCAAAAGAACTTCAAATGTGGTGCATAACTACTTGCTATCAGATTAGTAATTACCTAATATGCTAAAAAGTAACGTACAATATTTTTGTAGAAATTGATTGTGTAAATAATTAACGTATTAATTCTGTTAACGGCCAAACTTAGAGCATCATTTAAAATAATCTATTTCAGGTGATAATGTATTAATAATGCACATTAAAGTAAATATATCATGCCCCAAATGTCAAACAATAATATTCTAAATTTGGTGACTGATTGACTGTCTAAAGAATGTGTTATGTAAAAAGTGTTCGTACTGTAGAAATTCATAAATTTTTCATATGTAAATCAGGTACGTATTGTAACAGATATCATTTGATGCTTAAATGCAGACGACTAAACGGTTATTATACCAATAATTTAACAATTTTTAAAGAGTTATATAATGCCAAGCCAAAATCTACATTTCCCGTCGAAATAAACTGCTATGGAACCTTTTCTAAATGACAGCAGAAGGCAATATTACGTTGTAGGAGTGCGTTACGTCAAGCAATAAACGATCTCACGAATTACTAGTAGGTTTCTAGAGTCTGGAGGACATCGTCGTAGAAGAAGTCAGGAACGATACAAGGTTACATCGCAAGAAAAACTCAGATTTTTAATGTTTACATCGCATAGAAATAGGCACCTGACTGCTCCACTGCTGCACAGCGCCCTCCGGAACACTTTTGTACTATTATGCTAACGAGAGGGCAAGATATCGATTACAGTTTGCTCGAGATCACATTAATTGGGTAGATGACGATGGAGCTGCACAGTCTTTACGGATGAGACTGGTTTCACTGTAAATTCACTAGGTAGACGTCTTAAGGCCCTTCAGGACAGCTGACGGATTTCTTGTTTGCGCCTGTTAGAAATTAATATAGGCAACTCGTAACACCTACCCCATTACAATTCTTAGTTTCTGTATGATGACGACAACAGCTTATGACCCTCTTATCTCTTTGTTTGTCGTCTGAAGAATTTTACCTGGCTATTCTATTTTCTGGGATTACAAGTAAATATATTTATGACTAAGCTGCGAAACTGGAATCTTTACTATCGTCTACTTCGTATGCCAAATTTTGTCTGTATACAAGGTGAACTATTTTTCAAATCGATCTAGCGTGATTATTAATTATAACAGAGAAAAAGTGTTAGATAATTTTGCATTCCGTAACAAGGCGTAAATAAATTTATAGTTCCGCATATGCCGATGGACCCATAATTAAATATTAAGTGATCAAATTTAAAGACAAAAACCATGCTTGAGCTAGATTCAGGTTCAAACCACAGATTATATAGGGATTGTTCAAACATGATTTGTAATTCCATAGGCTGCTAAGGATAACTTTGAATTGGATGACTTGATATAAGAGCAATGAGATAGAAGGAAAGAGAAGTAAAATGCGTGTGACAGAAAGAGATGGATATACAGAAAAATACTTTAGTAGGCATGATGCTGATTATGATTATGATATAAGTAGCCTGACAGCTCCAAATTTGACAGAAATGTTTTAATTGCCAATCGTCAGGGCATTTTTAATATGCGACAAGCAGGTCCCTCTAATCTTTCTTATAGCTGCGCCCTGTATTATTTGACGATATTAAAATCATCAACAAAAGGTTGGCAGATAATACGTGGAGTTTGGTGTACGACGTCGATACTAATTCAGTGGAAACTTATAATTCTGGAGTGGCAAAATTTGTATGTGGAAAGAGGATAAATTTTTCATTAAAAAATTCATACGAGGTCAGATGCAAGGCAGCAGCTATATCTTTCAATACCAAGCGAAACTTCCTCAACGGCATCCATAACAAATTATGTGGTAATAGCCCAGGACAACACACGAAAATATTTTGTGAGAGACAGCAAAGTAGAAAAAGCAGAGGCATAAGTAAGTTAATGTGAAATACACATAATGCAAAATTGCTATTTACAGAAAAAATATATAAAAAGAAGTTGTTCGCCACAGTAGATGACGAATACGGCCTTGATACAACTAACCCCATTGAAGATATGACTGCAGAATTATATAAGAAAAGTCTAAAGAATTTTTTGAAAAATTAAGAACTGTAGACACAGAGTAAATATTCACGAAAACAATACTCCAGTCGGAAAACGATGAATGGAAAAGTGAAAGAAAAAGGCAGCATCCCATTCCGGAAAAATATGCAAATTACGCAAAACTAAACTATTGAGGCATTGCTATATACAGCACATTTAAAGGAAACAGTGCAACAAAGTTTAGGCTCCAGAGCGAAGATACAGTAAGATCATAATATCGAGAAAAGCGGGTTAATAATCGACGACGAATTACCCATGGCATGTTCGCTAGATGGTTTAATTGGTAGTAACGCAATCATAGAAATCAAAAGTTCTACAACAAGCGGAGACTTAACTCCAATTGAAGCTGTCGCTAAAAAGAAGATAAAGTAGGTACTGCAATTATTATAATGGCACGATTAGCCTCAAACGTAATCATGATTACTTTTTTCAAATACAGGGCTTGCTACATATTTCCAAACGAGAAATTTGTTACTTTGTATTTTATAGCAATGGTGGGTTGCACGTGGAAGAAATCAAACGGTAAACTTTAATTGATTTTGTTAATGTTTTTAGAAATAACTAACTTTGCAATTATCCTCTTTTTTAGCGACGAAACCTTTTGGGCGTATAAAATGGAAGGAAAGCTAAGCGAGTTTTTTACAATTTCCCTACTACCAGAACTAGCTGATTCGAGAAGATGTCGAAAGCAGCATATTCGCAATATTTATATGACCTAATAAATTAGAAATAAATAATTAGAAAAAAAAACTGTGTTTCAATTTCTTACAAATTACATCCCCTAAACTGAAACTTAATAATCGCGGACTGTAAGAATTCTTTCTTTATATTTCAATGTAGTTGCTTCAGACCAAATGGTTTATAATCCCTTGTAATCTCTACTTGTATTTTATTTGAGATGGCATACCTGTTCATTCTCAGCTTAGTGACGCGATAATTGTAACTTGGGTTGTCTATGCTCTCAATGTTGTCAACATTTTTTGCATGAAAACTTGAACTTACAAAAAACTTTTGATCAAGAATGAGGACACAGTTGAATATTTGGAAAAATTCTCTATACATATTTTGATTCTAGGTTACGACAGTATTGGTTGCACATATGAATTTTCCCATCTTTTTTATTGAATTTTAAGATATTTGGAAAATTAGATCAAAACTGTATTATAAAATTTTATGGAATCTGTGCTATTTACGAGAAAAAGGGATATGTACGTCAAATTCTATTTTGTACAACAGCCCATTGCCCTAGTTGAACATTCTTCAAATTTATTTTTAGAGCTGTAATAGTAGTCAAAAGTACTCCAATTTTAACGTTGTAGGAGGTGTTGCCTAGCCCCTATCCTGTAAGGCCTTAAGGTCTGGTGAAAAGCGGGCGAACGCTGTGCGGATTATGCGATGGTAAAGAGGCAAAGTTGTGGCGGTGAGTCAGTAATGGCTTAGAGCGATCTTAATATGTACGCAAAAACCAAACTCCCTGTTATCGGTGGCTGTTCTTTAAATACGAAACGATACATTAATGGGTGGACTTAAAGTAAGTGGAATTTTTTTATGGATGTATACAGAAAAATATAATAGAACTTTAATAAAGATTTCATATTTTTCAACCAAAATCGAATAGTTACACTACTACTGTATTTAATTATAAAATAGAGAACTTTTTTCAATTTTTCTTAATTTGGAGTCAACCTACCCATCATGTTTTGAGCAATACTTAAGCTAACATTTTTATTCTGCTTTTCGATTCTGGTTTGTAGTTGTTTCGCCGATTGAGCTTCCCAGTCTTCACTGTAAACAAGTCTTGGCAGTATTGACCAAAAGTCGTCAGTAGGCCCCGCTTTAAGGATATTCGGGGGGTTGCCCTCTTTGGTTACAAATTTGATATTTCTTTCTCTACACCAGTCTTGACTTCAAGCAGCATAATGTCTAATTACCAGGTCAGGCCAAAAGACATAATTTCCATCCTTATGATGTACTTGAATAAACTTTTCAACAAAAGGTTAAGATTCACGCTGATATAATTCGGCATTAATAGCTGGATCAGTCGAAGGTCCTTTGACTGGTTCAGAAAGTCCTTTTTCAGAAATGACCATCCAAACCAAGACTTTCTGTTCAAACTTTGGTTGTGGTTTAAATTTTATGTTATCCGGAACATTTTCCTTATTGTTAGTATGATGTCGATCATTTCTTGACAAACTGGTGTTCAAGAAAGTAAAATATTTTTCATAGTCCATAATGATGGAAATTATTCCCATTAAAAATTCTCTTCTAAATTTCCTGCATTTTTGGGAATCTGCTCTAATTCTTTTGCTGTATATTTAAGGGCCTTTTTTCTGTTTATAATAGGTGAAGTTATTTTTTACTAAAATATTTCGTATACAATCTTGAAAAACACATTATTATCGTTGCTAACTTGCGTTGGAATGTTTCCACTTTGTTTTCAACCCTTAACGCTACACCTCATTGCTGTCTATTATTCAAACGGGGAGGTCTACCACTTCTTAGCTTCTCTTCAACAGCAATTCCAATTTCCCATCGTTTAATAATATGAACAAGGTGGAAGTTGCAATATTTTCTTTTTTAACATGGTTACCTTTTTTGCTGATAGCCGTTCAAGTAGCTTATAAACACGACGACGTAAATCAACTTGCTTTGACATTACAAATATAATTGTAACACCACTAAGAAACACACACTAAGGTTCAATTTCTCTTCCTACATCTGTCAAACTTAAGCAGCAACTATTTTTACAAACAGCCTACGTGATCTTAAAAATTTCCATTTACTTTAAGCCCACCCGTTATACAGATCTGGAACCACATATGCTACCTTCTGTGCCACCTGTCGGTTGTGATTGTTTCTTAACGTAAGACAACGCTCGATTACATGTTGCTGATGTCAAAGAGTACCTTGATGACATGGTGGAACATTGGCCAGCAGGAAACCCTGATTGTAATCCAATTGAGCACGCTTAGAATGAATCTGAACGAAGAATAAAAGATCGTGCAAATCGTTCTCAAACGCGCGTAGAGCTAAGACAACAATAAATTGAAGGATGGAAAAAAGGGAAAAGGGAAAATCAACGTAGGTTTATTCCCCACAAGGGGCGGGCCGCTATAGAGGTAAGTCGGGTTCCGCACCGGAACCCTAAGCCTATCTTCAGCTAGTAAATGGAATGTAAGGATAGCAAATACCAGGAAAATTGGATGCTGGAATTTCGTAGAAGATACTGCCCCAGCATTGACCTGTATGACTCAGAAAAGCCACGAAAACCCTGAGTTAGGACAGACGGCTCGGGGGTTCGACTCCCGAATGGAAGGTAAACGTTCTACCGCTGAGCCACCTTCCTCGAAAGGGTGGAAAGCAATCGATCACACAATAACGGGGCATTTAATTTGAGCATTTCCCGTATGGTGCATACAGATATTTGAGCAAGAGGAGGCAATACAGAATATTGAAGATACATTTCAATGTGTTAGAATGTTGAGAAAACTTGGAAATCTTACAACGTTTTCAAAAATACTAAAACCTAAAATTTGATAATTTTTCTATTTATGTGGGTGTTGCCGTTTATTTAGCTTAATGTCAATTAATATATTTTCATCGTGTATTTGTTTGCTTACGAGTTAAAACCTTAATTAAAAATTAAAGAAGGTGATGAGACAATGTGGCGGTCAGTTAGTTTAAAATTTTTTTTAGAATAGTTCTTCTTAAGCTGTAAGACTGTTATGTCAGATAACATTAATAAATTAGCTTAAATAATATACAGATAGAGGTATCAATTAAAATACGATCTACTTGATTCGCTTAATATGATCTGTAGCAAAACACTTTGTACTTAAAACAAGGGGATCTAAATTTTACTAAACATAATGTAGTGTTTGTGATTTTTTTATAAATGATGTTTAAATTATACAAATAATTGAATTTGTCTTTCAACAGATATTCTTATGTCAGTGTAATCAGTAAATAAAATATGAACATATGTAACAGTATATGTACTTTCCACCTCTTATTGAGTTAGTAGCTCACTTGCTAGAGCGTTTGCTTTCTGGGCAAAACACCGATTATAACTTAGGTTCGGTTCCCCAACATTATCCGCAGATTATAACAATCTTGTGCTTCATTCCACCATACACAATTTTGCAATCCGTTTGGCGTCCATGGGATCTTAATGCTAAAAACCTTCTCTGGAATTTCTGTCGTTCGGATTAGATGTTAAATTGTTGGTCCTCCGTGTTTTGCCTTAGCGCTGAAGAGAAATACGTGGCAGAGAAGAGGCCGATGCCCAATAGTGGGACGAAACGGATGTTAAATGATATATACTCTAACCGTTCAAACGTTGATTGCGAGTCAGTACACAATAAACTGTTAGCGTTGCATCCATGAACTATTAAGAACGTGTTTAAGTAAAATAATTCCGAATATACCATTTTCCTCATTTATTTTTTAATTAAAAGCTATAATTGAATATTTACAACTCACTCTTCTGTAGTAAATCTATTAATTAAATTTATAATATGAAAGTTTGCAAGATACATATTTGCAAATCTATTGGCAATTGGAAATAAACTCTGCTATAAACGCAATAAAGATTAATTCTCTTTGACGCCTTACTAGAGAGACTTTTTAATTAAAAATGGATTACATCTGGCTAACTTAATAACCAGATCTCGAAGGTTTTAAGAAGTTTCGAAATATACAGAATATTGCAGAAAAACTCTATCAATCTGTAATCTTTCTAGCACACGCTTTTTTTTTCTTTCTCGAATATTTTATTGAATGCCGCAATGCCAATACTGAATGGCGCTTACTTAATTCAATTTTTAATTCTTAAAAAATATCTGTTGTACGTAGTTGCTATACATATGTTTAAGCTACACGCGCCAACAATTATATAGTTCATGTATCAGCGCGTAAAACCTAGTACGAGTCGTGTCCGGGATCTAAGGTACCATTGCTTTTCACTCTGCTTTGTTTTGTTTCGGTCAAAACGCTACAATCAAATAAACATCATACATGTTTGTACTACAATCTGTGAAATTTTAAAGGTGCTTGATTAATAAATAGCTGAGAAATGAGTGTAAATATGGTATCACCTTTTATTAATGCGGCCCTATTCGAAATTCGCAACGTAATTCGTAATTCTTCATGCAAAGAGAATCCCGGTGTGTATTGGTATTGGTATCTGTGTGTGGTACTGTACGGAGTCGGACATTCGGGCGCGGTCGGTAGGAGGCGGTCGTTAGGGCACCGCCGTTAGGGCGCGTGGACATTAGGACGCGGACCCTTAGGGCGCGTGCACATTAGGGCGCGGACCGGTAGGGCGCGGGACACTAGGGCGCGACAACTGTGTAATATTTGTCAGACTAAAAGTTAGTCATTAACAGAGCGCGGAAAAATATGCACTGTAAAACTACAAAATATGCAATTTAAATGCACAATAAAATGGCTTAAATATGCGCTTAATATGCAGTTTAAATGAAATATATGCAATATACACAAAGTTGCTTATTAAAAAAAATAACACTCCTAAAAAATATAGATATAAAAAAAGAGACGTTTAAACATGAATAGTTTATTTCCTAAATAAATAGCAGTATAGAATAGGTTTATAAACTACAGGTAAGTTAAAAACGCAAAAAAAAAACATTATTTAAATTACATTTTAATTATCGACTGAAACAATAAACTATTAAATATTTTTCCATATTCTCCATTAAGAAAGATTGGCGCCTCTCGCTTAATACATTTTTATAAGCAGAACATGAGCGCTTAACATCACATGATGTAATTGGCGAGTATTTCAATTTGCTTACAAGCAATGGATCAATATTTACAGCTTCATTCGAAATTTTAGATCCATTAAGAACTTCATATATGTGTTTGATTTGTTCATAACCGGGATTGTTTTTAGAACAGAAGAAAATTTTTGTGTTATAATTTTACCGGTTTCAGTGGGTACTTGCTTTACATTTTTCTTGCAATTCTTCTACCATATGTAGGAATTCCGTTAAAGGCAAACCAATGGTTTGTAAATTTTTTATTACCGGAACAAAACATGAAAAATGGCCTTCAATAAACACCACTGGACGGCAAGTTGTTTGTCCATAAATAGTTTTTTACATTCGTTCATCGCAGCACAATCTGCTTCAAAATCTATTATAAACTTTTTAAGATCTTGAAAATGTTCTGCATAAAACATGACTGCGTACCCCAGTACAATACTCTGGGGTTTGTTTTGGTTTAGTTCATTAGTAATGTAAGACAATAATCACGTTACAGGGCGAATCAACTTCCTGTGGCACTATATTCATTTATAATCACTAATACAGGGTTAAAAAATTATTTACTCGTATCACTGTTTTCATTATCTGTAATAAGAAAGATCTTGCGGCAACTTGCGTTTTACTCTTTCATAGTTTTTTTTAGTTCCCAGGTAGTAATGACTTGCAGCAGGACGGTTCATTAGATTAGAATAAAAATTTTGACTGAGTCGCTTAATATATTCCGTCACTGTGGGCATGCTTACAGTTCATGGTGTAATTGTATGTTTCTAATAAACCATGGCGCATTAGTTGCAATTCTTATAGTATTTTCGATGCAAATGATTCGATTTTCCTTAGTTAGTTTTGGAAGTGCACCCCCAGTTGGGACATGCGTACATTAATCCAGGTCTGATAATGGCATGGTACATTAGCGTAGCAAATTTTATTTCCAATGCTGATCTTCGGTTGATGAGTGGATAAAGTAATTTTAATTTAGTATAGCCATCATTAATCTTTTTGTTAACGTGAACACGCCATGATAATCGTGCATCCAAATGTGCCCCCAAATACTTGACACTGCTATCACTTGAGTTCCAGTTGATAACCTGATCCTTAATAGTTAATCCTGGAGGTATCTTGGGTCGTCGTAATGTAAATATTTTTAATTTACATTTACTGGAGGTAACTGAAATGCACCATTTGCTCATCCAGTCAGAAATACATTTTATGGCATTT
Source organism: Limonius californicus (assembly GCA_014611495.1). Taxonomy (NCBI): domain Eukaryota; kingdom Metazoa; phylum Arthropoda; class Insecta; order Coleoptera; family Elateridae; genus Limonius; species Limonius californicus. The sequence goes on from JABXWE010013335.1 coordinate 9,167, forward strand.
TACAACAGTTCAGCAGCAATATCAATGTTTTCATTTTGGGTTACTATTGCAGTATCATCTTCAAACACTGACAGCATGGTATCAGCAGCTTCAGGAATATCATGGACAAATATATATTAAAGAGAACAGGGCCTAAAATGGAGCCCTGCGGAGCTCCAGCGGTAATAGGTTTCACTTGAGACATTGTATTATTAATGGTTACAATAAAAGTTCTGTTATTAATAAACGACAAAACTATTCGAATTATATCACTTGGTAAACCAGTCCTAAGTAATTTGTATTGGAAGCCAACTAGCCATACACTGTCGAAGGCTTTGGCGATGTCTAAGAATGCTACAGTTGTAAGTTTTTTAGCTTCATATCCTTTTTCTATTTCCTCAACGAGTCTTTGCAGCCGATGTGTTGTAAAGTGGAGTTGCTTAAATCCAAATTGGAAACGGGGTAATATATTGTTATCATCCAGGATTTTAATCATTCGATAGTATATTGCTCTTTCTAGTAATTTGGACATAGTTGACAATAAACTTATTGGCCTATAATTACTAGGACCTTTCGGATTTTTTCCTGGTTTATTAAATAATATTATTGCTACGCGTTTCCATATTTTGGAAAGTAACCCATTCTCATACAAGCAGGTAGTAAACTGAGTTGCCTACATTTAGTCGCTTCTTAAAGAATCTTTGAGAAGCTCTATCCCTGAAAGGAAACACTTTTGACCATACATTAATTAACAAGAAATGTTTTTTTTTTCATGTATACACTAAGCCTTAGAAGATTGTCCCTGCAATTCATTAACACCCTGTATATACTTGTAGATGTAGTGTAATATGTATTTTAATAAATTTTGTTTGTTACAAAATTTTTAAGTCTTTAGTAACTCAGATTCCGGGCACGCCTCGTATCAAGATAGTTACTGTAACTTTTTCTTGCTGTTTTACCAATTACAGAAACGGCTACAATCAAAATGAAGAGAACATTGATACGCCACTGATTTCTGAGGGTATTTTGATTTTCCGGTACCTGCTTGTGTAATCATTTTCGACGAAATAGGCGAAGTTAACAGATAGTGCAATCTCAATTGTACTGTCACTCATCCATTCTCCCATGTAGTAGCATTAAATTGTGGTCGCACGGGTTACGTAATTGACGATAGCCGCATCAAGTGCTTGCCAAGGATGCCAGACTTTAGGGGACGTTTGGCGCGTTATTTAACTTAATATCTCAGTGGTGGCATTGATTGCGAATAACTTTCCCCATGACGGTGCAATATGTGAAAGATAGAGCGTCTTTATTACAGCTGTCAGAGCAATTCGTGATTACACATAATTCGTATTATGATACGGCCCTATAAAGCAAGGCAAACAACTATCATTTACTTGACTTTTATTTACCCCTTTAGAAGCTATGCGTGCCCACATGCTTTGTAATATGTAAAAACATTTTATATGAGGTGCTCTTGCTCGCTAATTTTGAAGCCGAGCAGTCACGAGTTTTGCTCATGCGAAAAATTCTGATGAAATTTATCGGGACCATATAACTTAATCACGCCATAACCCTCCACAGAGCTCAAATGGAGACTTGAAAATTGTAAAAAGAATTCGTGTAACGGTACAAAATCAATATCTTTAATTTTAAGCTTGAAAGCGTATGGCTTTATGAGGACTAGCAAACTGATAATTACAGTGAACTGATACTCGTAAAATATTCGTGAGAGAGAGAATGTACATCTGGCAGGTGTATGAAGTTGATAGCCGAAACTAGCAACAATGTTTATGAAGTTTACTGTATACCATCAAATAAAATATCATAGATATAGAGAGGGAATTTATATAATGCTAATATATATTCAGCCTCCTAACATTAACGGATAAATACTTAACATTCTAGAAATGAAATGATAATCAAATTTCTAGCAAAACCGTCCTCTTTGGAGTGTTTTCTACGGTCCGTTATATAAAATATTAAATAGCTCCGTTATTTGACGCTCTTCCACAACCAGTGTAGGGTAAAATTATCATTTATAATGTTCTTTTGTTGACGTTATTCGAAACCTCGTGCGAACTTGTCCTTTAGGGTATTTCTCATTCTTTACTATATAAAATATTAAATAGTTTTGTTATGTCGCGCTGTTTCGCAACTAATCTACGCTGAAAAACTACCTTTTATAATGTTCATTTGGACAAGCCATTCAAAATTTCTTACCATCCTGTCTGAAATTGTAGTATTGTGGTGTGGCAGTAGTTCACATAAAACCGTCTTTATTCAGCTGGTAACTATAACAAATGTGGGTTTTATCATAATAATACAGCACAATAAATGATGTTTGAGCCTAAACTGTTTGAAGAACCCCGTCAAACACCGCAGTTATTAAAATACTGTGCCAAGTGTGAAAATCCTTTAAGGACGAGTTCTTTTCCATATTAAATTATATTGTACGTTGTTGTATGTATTTAGATTAAGCGAGATCTAGGACGCGGTTTTTCAAGCATCTCTTTGCATTCAGGTCATATTTGGCCCAATGTACATCTTAATTATGGATTTTCCCTGGCTGGGGTAGTTCCACTGATTATTCAAGTGTCGCGTATCGTAGGGGCACGGGGTCTATGGCTTTACTTCTTATCCGACAGAAGGGCTATTTTAAGATTTTTCCCTGCTAGAAAAATGTCACCAACCCGGGCCAGAATCGGACCGGCGCCCTTTGGATCTATAGGCAAGTGCACCGACCCCTAGAACACCGAGGCCGGTATTAAATTATATTGCTTTTTTAAATCTTGCATACTATTTGTAGAAAGTTTTGGAAATGTAATCATGTTACATAAAAAAAACTGTTACTGAAACAAGACATGATAAATTATTGTACTTGTCCGCTTTCTAATTATCACGAATGTGGCCGTTTACGAAGTTTTAATTTCACGGTATTCGGTGAAAATCGACGATTTCCTTGTTGGCTTCACATAAATACAGCTTGCTATTAAATGTTGATGGGCTGTAAAATGCGAATTCATTTTGTTTGTATAATTTTATAAACTTACTGTAATTCTCATTTAAGTGTGCATTTCAGAGACCATTGATGAATAAACTTTAATTCAAGAAACATTTTTATCATAAAATCCTGAATTGTGATATTTAATACATCATGTTTAGTCGCACTAAAAATATTTTGAAAACGATTACTTGGAAGAATAGGCACAGCCCATACATGGTGGATTTAATTAATCACAAATGTATATACTGACATACTTAACACTTGTCTGGGAATAGTTTCCTAAGAAGTATATTTCAATTATAGTTTTAAATTATCAAGAAGACAATATTACACTGGAGTATGACATTTGGGCGCCTCCATATTGGCGCCGTCGTTTTGGAGCCGTAATATTTGGACGTGGTCCTCATTTTATCATTATTACAAAGTTTTATTTACTTTCAGTTGTATGTTTATATGCATGTACTATGTATGTTGGGTCAAATTCGCGGTTGAAAACCAACCCCGAGTTACTCATTTAAGATGAACTGGGGAAAAATAATATCACACTATAACTAATCAGAGCAAAAATGACATTAAAATCACAAAACGGATAACGGCTCTTGCTTGATTGATGGAGCGCACTTTCAGAGTTTTACCCACTAGAAAAACTTCACCGACCTCGGCCTGTTTCATCCCAGCGTCTCGTGGATCTAAAGACAAATGCGCTAAGCACTAGACCACCGAGGCCATCGAATGGCTCTTACTTAGAAGTAATGTTCAACCGTGTAGAAAAGAGCAATAACACGGTAACTAGTAGGGCATGCATAAATACCTATGTATATATATAAATAATAATAATAATAATAAAGGCTTTCCAATCAATAAGATTATAGCCTCTTCTTTCCGAAGTAAATTAATCCATTTCATGGGGTGGATTGGTCCCCGTTTTCCTTATGTAGTTCGCTTCCTATAATTTACGGTGTGTTTTCGTTTTTTCAACTATTCCTCTCCATTCAGCTATGTTACTTGCTTTTTTCTTCCAGTCCTCGATTTCCATCTTTCTTAGGTCCTCTGTCACTTCGTCATACCATCTTATCTTTGGCCTTCCTCTTGGTCTGTTTTTCTCTGGTTTCCATGTCATTATTTCTTTTAGTATGCTTTGATCCCTTTTTCTCGTTATGTGTCCTAGCCATCTGATCCTTTGTGCTGCCATTACTTTCACTATATCCTCTCCTTTGATTATTTCTGTGATCTCATGATTCATATATTGTCGTTTTACGTCGTTATCAATACTTTTGAGCCTCATTATCGCTCTTAGCACCTTTCTCTCGAAAATTCTTAGTTGTTCTTTTTCTGTTTGCGTGGGACACATTATTTCAGCAGCATACAGCACCACTGGTCTTATAAGGGTCTTGTATATTCTTATCCTAGTCTGTACTTTTAGTTTTTTGGATTTCAACATTTCGCGATTCGCAAAAAAGGCTTTGTATCCTTTTTGTATTCTTTCAAGTATTTCTTCCTTTCTTTCATTGTTGTGAGATATTTGTGTTCCTAGATAGTTGAAGTCCTTTACCTTTTCAAACTCATAGTTTTCTATTTTGACTACTTTTCTTGTATCATCTTTTCCTCTATTGCACTTCATGTATTTCGTTTTGCTCTCGTTTATTTCTAGCCCTATCTTCTTTGATTCTTTGATTAGCTTCTTAACGATTTCTGTCATTTTTTTTAAAGATCTTGAAATAATAACTATATCGTCGGCATACGCCAATATTTGTGCCTCTCTAGTCTTTATGTTCCCGTGCACTTTTAACCTTCTGATTGCTCCTTCTATCGCTAGGTTGAACAGTGTCGCCGACAGCGCATCCCCCTGTCTCACTCCCTTGTTTATACTAAATGCATCCGTATACCCTTCTTCTGTTTTCACTATGGCTTTCGAGTTGTTCAGCGTCATTTGTATGCAGTTTCTCAATTTGCCCGGGATCCCCAGCTCCTTTAGAGTTTGTATTAGTTTTTTTCTATTTACATTGTCGAAGGCCTGCCTGTAATCCACAAATATCATATGTAATTCTACGTCATGCTCATAGCTCTTCTCCAGTATTTGTCGCATTACGTGCAAAGCATCCACTGTGGACCTTCCCGGCCTGAATCCCATTTGATAATCTCCTATTTCTCTCTCCGCATATCTCATAAGTTTCCTTTGTAATATGGATGTAAATACTTTATATGTGGAGTTCAGCAGCGTTATTCCTTTGTGGTTGCTGCATTGTTGGAGATCTACTTTTTTAGCTATTGTTACAATTACACCCATTCCCCACTCTGTCGGCATCTGTTCTTTTCTTCATATTTCTTTTATCAGGTTATGTATAGTTACTTGCAACTTCTCTCCTCCATATTTCATCAGCTTGCCGTTCAATTCATCATACCCTGGTGCTTTTCCATTTTTAATCTTTTTTATCGCTTCTTTCGTTTCTTCCAAGGTTGGTTCTTCCTCTTCCTCTTCTTCTCCCACTGTATCTTCACTTGCCCTTTCTTGTTCATACTTATTGTTTTCTGCATTTGCTTCATATAGTAAGTTGTGGAAGTATTTCCTCCATATTTCTTTTTTCTTATTTTCGTCGTATTCAACAATACCCCTTTTGTCTTTCAGTCCTCTGCTTCTTATTGTGTTCCCCATCTTTTGGTTTTTAATTTGCTTATAAAATTTCTTTGCGTTGTTGTTTTTATAGTTATCTTCGATTTCTTACATCATTTTCTCAATCCATTCATTTCTCTTTTGTCTGCATGTCTTCTGCGATTCCGCTTTATTTTCCTTATATTGATTTAGGTCTTCTTCTTTCTTGGTCGATATCCATTTTCTTCTAGCTTTATTCTTTTGTTAATCTTTTCTTGACATTCGTTATCAAACCACTGTTTTCGCCTCGTTCTTTCTTTGCGTCCGATCGTTTTGTCACATGCTCTCTCAACTAGGTCCTTGATCTCTTTCCGTTCAGTCTCTATATCTGTTTTCTTTTCATATCTTTCCATTTCTTTGTTAATATCCTTTAAATATTCCTTCCTTCCGTTTTCTGTATATAGTTTCTCTATGTTCCTTCTCTTGCATTCCCTGCTTCTTTGCTTGCTTTCATATTCCTGTTTTACTTTCGCAATTACTAGTATGTGGTCTGAATCTGCATTCGCACCTCTGTACGATCTGACGTCTGTTATTATCCTACTATGTTTCTTCTTTATTAATACGTGATCAATCTGGGTCCTTCTCGTTGTACCCGGGGGCATCCATGTTTCCTTGTGTATTCTTCTGTGTTTATGCTTGGTGCTGCTGATAACCATGTTTGTTTTGGCCGCGAAGTTGCATAATCTGTTTCCGTTGTCATTTGTCTTGTCATGTATTGTCTGTAAACCTGCCACGTCCTTTATATAATTTTCTTTTCCAATTTGTGCGTTCATGTCCCCTAGTATTATCAATATATCTTGCTTCGGTGTTTGTATGTATTCTGTTTCTAATTCGTCGTAGAATTTGTCTTTCACTTCCTGGTCGTCTCCTTCTGTGGGGGCATACGCGCATATTATTGATAGATTTAGTGGTTTTCCTTCTATTCTTACATAGCATAGTCTACCATTGATCGGTTTGAATGTCATAATATTTAGTTTTTTATCTATTATAAATGCAGTACCTTTATGACCTTGTTTTTTTTCCCCTGAGTACAACATTTTGAAATCTTTCTCGTTTATTTCTCCTCGCCCGCCCCATCTTATCTCTTGTAGTGCAGCTATGCTGATCCCATATTTTGTTATTTCCCTAGCTACCTCCATCATCTTCCCAGGGGCAAGCATGGTTTTTATATTCCAGGTTGCTATTTTGTTTACTTTATTTCTAATTTTCGTTTCTTTGCCATTTTTGTTTCTACATTTAGCTTTTTGCGTTCTTTTCTTTTGGTTTACAGTTTCGTCCATATTCGTTGCCTTGTTCGTCTTCATTTTCAGTCGTTCTTGTTTATTCATCAGTTTTTTGCCGTGGTGCTATCTTTCTCTCGCCTCTTATCTTCTTTCACATATCTTATTTCACGTTCTGTTTTATCCCACTCTTATATTTGGTTGTTTATTGTTATTTTCCGATAGCCAATTTTTACTTTATTTCCTGCCCTTCTTTCTTCCTTGGCTGCTTCTATTATTTTAGTTTGGATATCTCTTTCGTCTTTCGTTAGATCATTTTCGATGTATATTTTTTTCCCCCAGCCTATTCTTGTTTCTCATTATTAGCATTTTTTGCTCAAATGTTTCTATTTTTGCAACTATGCATTTTCTTTCCGCTATTTTGCCGATCTTATATGCTTCCTTTACCGTTGCTTGCACCTTTATGTCCTTACTCAGAAACTGTTCAACCTTTTTTTCAAGTTCAAGTTAAAATAGGACTTTAATTTGTATGAAGCAGCAAAACTCAAACGAACATAACAAAGTTTAGGGGTAAAACCTAAGATAGAAGATAGAAATAACATAAATACCGTTTACAATTTCCAGCTTCGGATAAAATTTCTCTATTCTCTTTTGCAACAAGTACATAAAATATTCTGTGAATAATAACCGCCATAAAAGCCAGGTGTTTCACAGATAGCACAGAAAAAAAAATTGACATAAGAAAAGTATAAGTTTTTGACTACATTCTATTAAAAAGTTCGAATTTACGCATTATATAAGCTCGAATTTAGTTAAATATGAACGCATATGTCAATATCTAGTATATTCTTAAAATATGGAAAAACATGCAAAATAAAATTTTCAGAAAAGTGTTTTTTATGACCTTATTCGGATACATATCAAAAATCATTTCTTGGCATACGAGCTAAACCATATGCAAATGCATACTATATTTCCGAGCTCTGCTGACAACCAAAGTGGTTCCATATAAAGCGTAATTCACATTGTTTTATCATTTTATTCTCATTGATTATCTGCTTAAAACCATTTAACAAAATGAAGTTCTTTATAAAGCTTTTACAAAACCAGAACAATGCTAAATAGCGTTTAAGTTAACTGCTGTACTAATCTTTATATGATGGACCCGCTAATATTGTTGATTTGTTTTAGGAGTTGCTTCTTTCCGACATTTTCCTGCGAGAAATGATTACCCGCATGGGCAAAGACTTTTCGGATGGGGCGTACCTGGACTTCCCTGAAAGCCGACTAGCAATGGGAGCTCGATCCATTGGGAAGGATCTGGAGGCAGAGCAGCTCTTCCCCGTGGATTACGACGGCCTGGGCGAAAGCAACTTGCATCCTAGCCTGCGCGATCAGGAATTCCTTCAACAGAGTAGCCTCTGGGGCAGTCAATTTATGTCGGGCGGAGCTGGCGAAGGTGTTCAGCGGTTAAAACCGGAAGGCACTTTGAAGAATAAACAGGAAATTAAAACTGACGCAACCCTGCCCGCATACTGTAATCCGCCAAATCCGTGTCCTTTGGGATATACAGGTTTGAATTTTTTTAAATGTAGTTTTCTCCTCATTATTTTGCCGTTTAGGGCTTGGTCTTTGTTGTGGGTTTTCTTTTATAGTAGGAATTCTTTTAATGTAAATTCCAAAAGCTGGAATTTATTGTCAAGCAAATATTGTTTTAGAAACCACATTAATTTTAATATTAAAGCTTTTATTCAGGTAAATGCTACACTTTATGTCTCCGATGGGTCAAAGGTTAGGTCGTAATCGTGATATCGGTTTAATTAGATCACTACTCGGAATACTCAATTCCAATATCGGTTAAACCATTTGGATCACGAACGGCTAACAAGGCAGGCGTGGGCAGGGTTTTCCGGCACATAAAGGCGTCCCGGAAAGGCTGCATTTGCCATAAATATTCGACTAGCGTCCTCTGAAGCAAATGCTTTATATTTCTATAGTGTTCGGTTCTTTGATTAAAAAGTGTAAATTCGGAAAGTTTTCATTGTTAAACTTGAAGTTTACTGGTTTTGGTATATAAACTCGATTGTACAGGGTTTTATCGTTTTCTTTTGTATATAAATGTATTATTTTCCACATACAGGGTGTATCAGAAATAGGTACAAAACTTAAATCCGATGGTAGATTACAATATATACCAACTAGAAAAAACATTTCTTTGACAATGGGACCCTCAAGATATGAGAAAATAATAATTGAAAATTTGACCCAAAATTGTTTGAGTACCGCAGGATAATAACAAAAATTTGAGTTCAAAGACATGTTATGCAAAGGAGAGTAAAATAGAAGTGCAAAAAAATTTCTTATCACCTGCCACAAACCAATACTATTAGGTAGGTCATTAATTTTTATTCAGTTATCACAAGCCAGACAAGTTTTTACGTGTTTGCCACTTTGGATTTACTTTACAATTAGGTAATACCCTTCTACAGCTTAAATGCATTTTCTATGTATCATCAGCAGTTCTCAAACAAAATTTTATTTTATTTTTTAAGTCAAAAAAATTAACTTATGATTTCTGAAAAATGCATAGTATCATTGAATTCTACTTGAGCCAATATATTACTGGTTTAAATATGTGTACCTATTTCTGATATACCCTGTATAGTAGCCATCCAACATTACACTATAATGCTGATGCCTAATTGAAAAAAAGCTGTTTCTAAAATTAGAATTTCCAACATCTCTGTATATGACGGAGGCATTTATGACTTCATTCTTTTTTTTAGAAAATTAAACGTCATTAAACAAGCAATTCTGATTATGTATACCCCATTGGAAATAATCCCCTTAATAATATTGCATAATGTGTTAAAATGATTTCACAAACGTCCATTAGGCTCCCTGTATAAGGTTTATCTGAACTAAGTGCTTTTTTAATATACATACATTTTTGTAAAATTACCACCCAATATCAAAAGATTAAATAAATACTTTAACATAAATAAAACTAAATCAGTTTTTAAACTATTACCGGTGGGCACCCCTGGAATTGCCCTGAAAAAATCTATCCACATTCATGATAATTGATAACATTGAACAATACTAATGCGATTTTATAGTAATAGAACCATTTCTTACACAACAGAAACTGATAAAAACCGTTGCATAGGCAGTAAATACTGAATGATATTTTCCCTGCAACGTTTTAAATATATTCATTGTTTTGGTGATTGAATGCGGATATCATTATAATACACTTTCCATAAGTGTTTCAGGAATGCAACAGCGTTGGCTTATAAGAATTTCGTGTTAGGGTCAACCTTACGCGGGGACGAATAAAAACTACTGAATTTTCAATTTTAATTACGGTTGCAGCGCTTCTACATTTCATTTATGGAGTTTCTGGATAAACAAACAGCGGATGCGATCAGAACTCACTGACAGGCGACAGGCAGGTGATGTGCAACAGATAATAAAACACAGACTTACTGATCTGTCAAGAAATGTTGGGCAGTTGTACTCACCGGGAGTCCTCCGGCCCCGTATCCCTGGATTGGGACTCGAACAGGATACGGATGCCGTTCTACCGGCTAGCTGCTGTGGCCGCAGTCATTTGTAATCGTATTTCTGGCACATCAATCCTCCAGAGGGATCCAGGCTATGGACCAAGTCCATAGCCAATCTCCCTGTTATTCACAGGAGTCGCAGGGGGGGGGGCTGTCCACGCCCCTGTGTAAAAGTCAGTCGATGCCATCCTGACATTAATGTTGCATTCATAATAATAATAATAATAATAATAATAGTTCGACATAGGCACATTTACGATGTAACCTCTGCCAACTGACTATCTCCTTAATGATTACTATGGGAATAATGATTAATCTGCCACACACACTATCTACTCATATAGCTACCCATATTCACTACGCTACTGTTTCCAACAACTACTTACCTAGACACATCAATCTTGTATCACAACCATGATAGGACTCAATGCTTGTAAACCATACATAATACCTAGTAGATAATACGTAACCATTCGGGTAAACACATCTAACACCTCATGGGATATAAATCATACCCTAGCCAGGGACGCTACTGCTTATATTTTCCGCGGACATTGTCACTGCAGCCCATATTTATACATAATCACATATGTGGTAACACTAAATCCGCACCTTGGGTCAGCCTAAGGAAATTCGCATAGCAATTAGTTAGTAGGTTCGCAAACGCTATTAATTAGTTATTACGCCAAAGATATGCAAAATTACGCCTCACCCTGATCACTGCCCCACGAAGACTGCTCCGCTGACCCTTCTCAACACTCCGCCACACGGGCTTTCCTTCAAACCCTGTGAATTCCTTCTAGCTGTTATAGAGCGGAGAGAAGTTACGTATATTTTAGATAATATTAATCGGTTGAGCGCACATACAAGTAAAACTTACAGCAGGCAAAAATCGTTGCCTGACATTCGTTTTATAAGAGAAACGTATGGGAAATTTAATTGAAATGAATTTTTTGGTCTGCCCGTTTAAAGTATGATCAGCAAACTTACCAACACTAGTTGGCACTGTAAAACAAACAATATGAATTTACTTAAGTCATACAGTTTACAACATTTATGATAGCAGTTATTGAATATTTATAAATGTATAGATCAGTTGAGAGATACAAAAATAGAAATAAAGAAGTGAAACGTAAAATAAACCTTGAGAAAAATGTTATATGGCAGAAAAAGTGTTATGAAATTAACGCTTCTAGGACAATTCGCCCCCCACAATTCGCCCCCGGACAATTCGCCCCCGGACTATTTGCCCCCGAGTATAATTCGCGCCCGGACTATTCGCCCCCGAGTATAATTCGCCCCCGGACAATTTTTATCATAAAAAGGTACAAAAATTAAAATAAAAATTTTTGTTAATGTAATGTGTAACATTGTTTATTATAAAACGGTACAGAAATTAAAAATAAATCAAAAAATTAAAAGGAAAGATTGTGCGCGATTCCTCGCAGAAAATCTAACGGATCTCTATTCTCATAATCTAGAACTATTGTTCTTAAACGTTCAGCAACAGCAGCATAAGTTTTATGTTGCCTGGGTGCAGGTGCTCCGGCTATAAATTGGTTTAACTGATAATTGTTTACTATTTGCTTCTTTTTTAGTGCGCTAATAAAATTATAAATGTTTGGGGAATCGCGTATAACGCAATAGGTATTTTTTGCTCCCATACACATTTATTATACTGAATTAAACGTAAATCAAATATGTAGTTATAAATGTATAATTTGTTATGACTTCTTTTACAATTGTAAAATCGTTATATTGGGGGCGAATTGTCCGGGGGCGAATTATCCTCGGGGGCAAATCGTCCGGGGGCAAATCGTCCGGGGGCGAATTGTCCGAGGGCGAATTGCGGGGGGAGAATTGTCCGAAACCCGAAATTAACAGCTTAATGGGTGGTGGGCGGTCTACTGAGGTCTGGAGAGTTGAAAAATATGAAAAGTAATGATAGTACAAAAATGTCCGGCGCAATTTGTATAGAAGAATGGACATCACATTACAAAAATCTTTTCACTGAAGACCGAAATAAATTTAGAGAGCCTCTTGGTGGAATACAAAACCCAATAATACTAGAAGAGGAACGCATCTATGAAAAATGGCATAGCACCGGGACCTGGAAGTATATGTATTGAACTTACTAAATAAGGAGGAGATAAACTACTGGACAAAATTACTGAATTAATGAATAACTGTATTAAACAGAATAAACTACCAGATGAATAGAAACTATCACATATAATATCCTTCCACAAAAAAAGGTAAAAGAAGTGAATATAATAATTACAGGGGCCTGAGCATCAGCAGTGCTATGAGTACATTGATTGACAAAAATATCAATCAGAAATTTAAAAAAGCTGCAGAGAAAAGATAGATGAGGAACAAAGTGGCTTTATGTCGGAGAAGTCATGTATTGATATTGTATTTATTATACAACGCTTGACAGAAAAAAGACGGGATATCGGCGAAGAATCTTATCTTTCCTTTATCGATTTAGGAAAAGCGTACGACACCAGTCCACGTACACAATTACTCCAAGCTTTAGATGAATTTGAAATTGAAAAGCAATTAATTGATGTTATTAAATTGATATATCAGACAACAAAGCAAGAGTCACATAGAAAGGAAAACACACATCTCTCACGCCTGGAAAATCTCGCTGTCTAAATTGCTTGGCAAATAATGGTATATTCTTAAGAGTCTCATCATCATCATCATCATTGACAGCGTTTTTCGTCCCACTGCTGGACATCAGCCTCTTCTCTGCCACGTGTTTCTCCTCAGCGCTAAGGTAGATACACCGGGGACCTACAGTTCAACATTGAATCCGAACGACAGAAATTCCGGAGCAGGTTTTTAGCATTAAGATCCCACGGTTGAAAGCCAGATTGTTAAATGGGTGTGGTGGGTTGCATACAAGATTTTATAAATTGCATAGTAATGCTGAGGTTTCGAACCCCAGGCAGAATCGCCGTTTTACTCAGAAAGCGAACGCTCTACCAACTGAGCTACCATCACACACATTCTTAAGAGTCTAGCTATCATTAAATTAGAATTTTTGCTTTATATCTAAAAAACAATAATATTCAATTTAAATAAATAAGTCGGCAGAATCATTACAAATGTACATTGCTTAAACCAGAAGGTACTCTTTAGAATAATTATAGGTTATTGAAAGTAAGTACATGAAGAACAAGAATTCTTAAGCATTTGTCAAGATTATTATTCAAACAATTCAAAAGTTACGTTAAGAAAACTATCCGTATTCGTAAATGTGTTGGTTTTTTTGTTCTGTCGGTTTTCCTTACTCTGTCGCACTTGTTGATGTATAGATGTTAGACAAAGTAAGAAAAGGCGACGTAGTTGCAAATCTGTCAGGTTCCGTTTGTATAGCGACCTCTAACAAACCTAAATTAAATTTCTATTTATTTTAGAATCCTGTTTTCATGTAGAAAAATGTTAAAGTTCATGTGATTCGCATATTTTTAAATCTATCCTGCGGTGGTTCTAAATTCTTCATTTAGATGAAATATTGTTGGCTTTTTAGATATGAAACAAAAACTCCAATGTAGTGATGAATAGACTCTTAGGGGTTGTATTTTAAGAGCCCGCCCAGTACATGCAGATCTCTATTTAGCACAGCAAAAGCATACTTAAAGTAATTGAAAATGACAGAGCCGCAGGTCCTGGAGGGATTTGTGCTGAACTAATCAAATATGGCGAAGAAATGTTAACTGATTATGTAGTATCCGTAATGAATAAATGTCTTGAACAACACAAGATTCCGCAAGACTTGAGAACATCTCTTATATATATGTATATATATACATATATACATTGTCATTGAGGCACCCAAACCGCATACTCATTGCTATTGTGGCACCCAAAAATACCAAGAGGCACCCGACTTTGGATGCCACAGTGGTCTTTGTGTATAAATTCGTCCTACGCTTCGAAACGGTCATTAATCTCGTTTAACAAAAAATAGGTCGGGAGTCATATTGACACCTATTATTCTAGGATATACTGTTTAGTTCGTTAATTTTATTATAGAGGTCGCTTTGCTATATACACGTATGTGCCTTCGGCTAGGAGTAGGGGTGGTTCACGAGAAATGCTTAAGAGAAGGAAATCGAACGTGGTTGCATACAGAGTAAGTCAAAATTAGTGGGCGTCACCTTCGAAATGGAACGCGGAGAAGCCAGCAGCTTATGGGAATCGAACTCACCTTTATTGTGCCTCATCTTGTATATAAAGCTTACAAAGGTCATGCACACAATGCAATAATATTACACAGAAATATAAGATATCTTGAAACTGGTAACACACATAGTACAATTTACAACAAGCAGAACAAAATACTATGGGCTAAACACAGGATTGTTGGGACTTCCAAAACACAGTTCGCCGCCCCTGGCTTGCAATATTTATTTTAATGAACAGATCTACGCAGCCAGCGTGGTTCAAGTTTACAAAATTAATTAAACTTTAACCTTAACGAAAAACGAAACGCAGGGCAACTGAACGTTGCCTCACTTATAATATTACAAGGGGATTAAAATTTTCTATTTTTTAGTTACCAACGAAGCACTGGTAAACAGGGCGAAAATATTCACTGTGTCGTACATTGGCAAGTTTTACCTTAGTTTTCTTCGGTAGGGAGTAGAGAGAGAGGCACAATTTGGGGTGTTTCTAGGTCCTGAAGAAGCAGACAAGCAGACAAAAATCGTAGGCACGCCCCTGAAGGCTGGATTACGATGGTGACAACGTTGCAGGCCAAGACTGGGAACTTCAGGAACAAAACCTCCGCCGCTGTACAGGATTATCACTTGCAACGGGTTAGTGGAGGGAGTCACGGGGTTGAAGACTGTATTCCGACACAGATCGAGAGAACAATTTCACAGAGTTGTATAAAAAGAAAACTGACATTCTACTAATGTTTTTAATCCGACAAAAGTTGAGAATTATTCTTCCCCAGGCAAGGAAAGCGATACAGTACCTTAATTTAGCAGAGGCGCTGCCAACAATTCCGACTCAAAACCACGTACGTTCACCCTCAGAATCTTGGGCTGACTCTGGTCGTATTAAGGAGCAACCAGGTCGAACGGAGATCTAAAGTCGATTGACTTCCAAAAAACGAACGCAAACACCCAGCAGCCGGAGTACTTCACCATATGACGAAATGTGTTGCCAGAGTTCTAGAATAATTCAACATGTAGGGCTCCCTCAAGGGCAGGAAATTCCCAGCAAACGTGGACGGTCAAGCACGTAGACAAAATATTCATCGGCATTTCTCCAGGATGACAATAAAATTGTCCACTAAACGGTATTCGGAAAATAATAAGTTAGTAATCGGTTACGGAGCGGCCAATAAAATAAGGCTTTAATCCGTAAGTAGCGGCAAAATCAAACGAACATAACAACCTTTATAATTTTTGTTATGTAGGTTGCAGCAATCTTACAATGTGTGGGGCTTAAAATTTAATGTAAATAAAACGGAATTTGTAGCAGTCAGCCCAGAGGCTGAGTTCAAGGTATTAATACATGACAATGTAGCTATAAAGCAAACAGACGGTTTTGAGTATTTAGGAGTGTGTCACTAAAGATGGTAGAGCTGCAGTTGAAATCAGGAATATAATAGAACAAATTTTTGGTGGGATAAACACATATCTAAGACCAAGAAACACGTAGGAATATTTTTGGTAGAATTCGTAGTTTGTTACGACTCTGAAGTATGGATTTTAAACGCAGAAAATAGACGGACATTAATGATGCTAGAAATGGACTGCTTACGGAAGAGTGCACGAGTTTTCACAATGGAGTATGTAACAAATGCTAAAATAAGAAGAATCCAGGCTGAAAAAACTATAACAAGACGAATAGGACAGAGAAGTTTCGAGTGGTTCGGTTATCGCTTTAAAATGGACGATAAAGAATTTTCAGATGACACCAGCAGGAAGACGAAAGCGAGGACGCCCTAGAAGGTCCTGGAATGACGGTATCAGGAAATCAATAGAAGTTAAATCTGGAGGAAGACGATATATAAAATAATAAAATAATCTGGGAGATGTGCAAAGATACCAACAACTGAAAATCCTTTCTGAAACAAACTTTACGAATCTGAAGGTGCTTTTCTACAACTAGTGTTTCTTCATCATATTGGTAATTAAAACCCGGATTGGGCAAACACAATAATAACAATTAACATGTTCAAAAATCTAATCATTTTGTTTTATGTACGTTTTCTGATGTGTATAAAATCTTGCTTTCTAGATATTCTTTAGAGTAGCAATGAATCTTTCTAAAAATTATCTAACTAATCCAGTTCAGGTACTGAAATATATGGCCGGCATTACGGCGTCTTTAGGGAAACATTTAAGGTCCTATATTGTTCTTGATTTATTTACTGCGGCAAATGCGTAGGAACAAATTTTATTTTTTTAACGATAGGACTGTTGCCATCGAGGATCACTATTAGAAAGATCTACTTTATTATATGTTATGTTGTGTGGTATATATCAATTACATTCCTTGCATTTTACATTAAATGAAGGAAAACCCACTGCCCTTTTTTTTCTCTACAACAGAAGGAATTTTTAATTATAACGTTTTAAATTTGCAGGTGGGATTGTTTACAACCATAAAATTCTTATCCTGTTTACCTGATAACGATTAACCATTAAATATTGTTATGACGTACGATGTAATTCTTATAAAAAATATTTACGATGGGATACCCACCATGAATCAATAATGAATTTTTCATCTGTATTACATTACCATTTGGCGCCATCAGAAAACGGGCAACAAAACAAACATTCAACAATCATTAAGAAATTTTAGTAGAAACTCTCGAACTATACATAGATATACCTATTTTCGTTACTTCGACGTTAGAAGTTCGAAACCTGCATTGTCAGGAAGGCACGGTCAATTCTAGGACCGCCCAGACCCTTTTTTTAGGTTTCACAGGCAGGGTTTTGTAACCATAAATACTAAATAGTAATAGGCAGAGCCGGGCTTGCTATTAACTCCAAACGACCATTTTCGTTTACAGTTTCAAATTTAAACATAACAATGTTTTTAAGTTAATATAGCTAGTAGCTATACAAGGTGTTCATGAATTGCAGGGACAAACTCCTAGGGCTTAAAGTATACACGAAAACAACAACTTTAAGTTAATAAATGTATGGTCAAAAGTGTTTCCTTCGGGGATAGAGCTTCTCAAAGATTCTTTAAGAAGCGCCTAAATGTAGGCAACCCAATTTACTACTTACTATTTGTTTCCACAACGAGTGAAATTAATACACAATAAATAAAGCCCTCTTTACCACTTTTCAAATTCAAATTCCGTCGTTATGGAAACAAATAGGAGGTTGTAAATTATTGTGTTGCCTACATTTAGGCGCTTCTTAAAGAATCTTTGAGATTTGAAGCTCTATCGCTAAAAGGAAACATTTTTGACCATACATTTATTAACAAAAAATGTTGGTTTTCATGTAAGCCCTAGCAGTTTGTCCTTGCAATTCATTAACATCCTGTACAAAAATTCTATATAAAAGATTCTGTTATTTCTTCTTCTCATATTGTAGACAGCGCGCAATAAATGTTGTAGCAGGTTTTCGTCGCTATAAGATTTTAAGTTGTAATTTCATAAAAACTCCATCAGTAAGAGCATTATCGAGAATGCATTATTACAAATTATGAAACACGTATTTAATGACATGTTTTTGGGTGAAGCTTGCTTGAACATAAATGTGTTTTTGGTAATACAAGTTAGTAATGCTAAAAATATAACGATTATTACAACCGCTCTGCAAGAAATACAATGCAGGAAACATACAAATATTAGTAAACACTCGCTATATCCGCTATAACCCTTTCGTATTCAAGCTCCTTTTAAGTGATTTAGACTGTAGCTGGCCACGTGGCAATTGTTCATATTTCCGAGCGCCCGTAAAGCCGTCGGTCTTGGTTGCCATAAGAAGATCATGACAGTCATGAATCCTAATAGGAAAATAAAATTGCTGCCAAAGGTTAGAGTAGTTGTAGCATGTCTTTGATTAGACAAATTGCATATTATAGAGACCGATACCGGCAGACAAAAGAAAATAAATGTAAATTAGAGCAGGCTCTGATTGTCAGTTTACAGGTGGTACTAGTATTTGGTCGCGTGCCAGCGTGTTCCAGTGGGTGGAGCACTGGGCTCCAGTGCGGAACGTCGGGAGTTCAAATTCCCGACCTACCCAGTCGCGATAAATAATCGGGTATCTGCGTTAGAATGAACAAGGAGTAATAATGCGGTTGTTTAATGCGTGATGCCCACCACATCAACGCGTGTCATGAATTTGATATGCAACAACCGCGTGTAAGAGCAAGGATACGGAAGCCCTGACCTTCCACCTTGCAGACTAAACTCCTTCATAGGGTGTAGAGTCTCACCACTTTTACTAGTATTGGCCGCTTTTTCTTATTCTGGACAACTAACGGTTAAACGCAACAACGCATTTATAAATTTTTTGTTTATACTAAATTTTATTTAATAAGCAAGGGAAAGTCATCTTACATGAGAGTAATTCAAATAAATTCCACTTGGCATTAATTGGGAAAACATCAGCTTAAATACACTTTTACGACTTAAATGAAAATTGGCGTGATGGTAGAATGGAATAATAACATTAAGAAGAGGGAAGATTTAAGATTGAAAACATAAATCGGATAATAGTTTGATGGGGTACGTCCATTATCCGTTTCGATGCATCGAATCTCTCTTTAGAGAAAAAAGCGTTTATAATACGAATTCATGATTTTTTAGCGTTAAACTCGAAATGTTCAAAAATTTTTAAATGCTTTCAGAGACTAATTTCATTAATAAGTAAACCTCTGTATGGTAGCTCTGTAACTCTTCTAACATGGCGCATACTTTAATAAAGCTACCTCGAACCGTTTTCAAAATTTTTATACACATTTGTAGTGCCGAAAGGCTATTAAAAAAGCAAGCAACTATTATAAACCACAACAGTCAAAAAAGTATTCCACAGATATTGAGTGTAAATAATTTATTAACATAACTTGAAAATTACCAGGACAAAGGAAACAAAGCCGGTAGTAATATCATGTGACCTACAAAAATAGATTAGATAGGTGACCCGAAGGTTGTGTTAATGCGGCGATTCTCTCCCATGAGGATTGATCACTATGGGAGAGTAGATCAACAACCTCCCTCGATATTATCCAACAATGGGATATTGGGGGCTAATGATGATTATAAACACTTAATGTTGGAATTATTCGATGTCAACCAAGAAAGTGTTAATGTTCTCGATACTTGACAATATAAACATATTGCTACAATGATTAATTAGCAATAGTAATTTTATGGGAATTAATATAAAATACTAAATCAGGATTACGATACTTGCGCAATTGTAACTGCAAAGAGAAAAACCGTCACGTTTTTGTAAACTTTTAGGTTTGTAATCAGAATAATTACTAAATGGAATACTTAATAGCGCCAAGCAAAGTTTTATTTACAATTACAGTCTTCCTTCAATTTCAATACAGGATATCAGCTTGTGTTCATGTGGTCAAATACTTTCGATTTTGGTGAGAAATGTGTTGGAAGGTCCGCCGTCGTGTGGAGCTCGACTTCCAGGAAACCCCACTCGCCCGTTTGTCGAGTTCGGACGGATGCAAAATGGCGGGAGGGATCGAAAAAGGGCCAAAAAATCATAAAATATTGGAACTTTCAAAAATCGGGTCGGCACGAAAATTCAGAAAATTTTAAGGGGGCGGAGGTTACCAGTTGGTACCTTGTTGATCGGTTGCTATGGTAATGGGGTCGGTTCGCTTTTGCAGGTACACTGGGGACCCACGAGGATATGAGATATTGTGGAATCGATCGAATACGGCCACCCGTTCACGAATGCCCCTCTTCAAAACACGAAATTGGAATTTTAAGGATATTAAATTATCGACGTTCTGACTGTTGGTGAGGCGGCGCTAAACACGGTGGGATATTTGTATTTAAGCGCGTTAGCACGTTTCCGACTTTTGTTCGCCGGGTGGCTGTGCAGTAAGACCACCCACACCTTATAGTCACCTATTCTCCTTAAATGGCAAAAAAATTTCTGCACCCTTTGTGTTTACTGCACTTGAAATATAATTGCGAACCTCTTCCTCATGTCTCCCATTTGTTCGCATTCCAACGATAATTTTACTCTCCTTCAACCACTTTTCTATTTCTTTTTAATTGCTCGTCCTTTATCCCTTTATTCTTTTTCCCTTTCCCTATTTCCTCCTTTTCTTAGTTTGTTCCCGTTTCGCCCTTAGCGGTTTCTAGAGAATGCTGCGAAGGGTTTTGCCTTCGTCACCATTTTCCTATCGAGCAGAGCTGGTATCTTTTTCTTCTTTCTTTAGCATTACAACCTTCGATGGGAGTTAGCTTGTTCAATAATCTTCTTCCATTCGGGTCCGTTTTTTATTATCGCGTTCCAGTTTCTTAATACTAACTTATTCAGATCGTTAAGAACACAATCCTTCCATCGTTTCTTTGGTCTTCCACTTAACTTTCTACCTGTTGGTCGCCAGTTCGTCAGCGTCTTTGTTCTTCTATTGATGTCCATTTTCTCGATGTGTCCTATATAATAATAGCATGGCTATTCGTTACGCTTTGATGAATCGTATGATATTTTCTCCTCCTATGAGCTCGTCCAATTCGTGGTTCATTTTTATTCTATATGTCCCATCTTCGTATTTAGTGGGAGCATATATTTTCCGTAGAATTCTTCTTTCACATATTAGGAGCTGCTTCTCAATTTAATCGAAATTCTTCTATTCGTGCATTCCTTTCCCTTGTAATTTTTATATATTTTGTCTTTGACTTGTTTATTATCAGGCCTATTTTTTTTGTTTCTGTCTCCAGCTTTGTGAATATTCGCTCTAATTCTCCTTTAGTGCTGCTTGTTATTACAATATCAACGGTGTAAGTATTAATTTGGGACATTTTAGTGGCTACGCACACGGTTACGTTCATTCTTGTTGTAACTGCCTCTAGTGTTAAATTAAATAGTAGAGCTGACAGTGCGTTTCCTTGTCTGACTCCGCTGTTTATATGGAAAGGCTCGGTCTCTTCTCCCTGTATTTTAACTTTGGCTTTTGATTCGGTTAATGTCATCTTTACAAGGCTAATTAATTTGACTGGAATTTCAAGTTCTCGTAGACCCTGTAGCATTTGGTGTATACTCACTTGGTCAAATGCTTGCTTAAAATCTATAAACAAATTGTGTGTTTCGATGTTGTATTCTAGTGTTTTTTCTAACATTTGTCTCATTTGATGTATCCCATCTATTGTGGAGTGATTTGCTAGGAATCCTCCTATGATTTCTTCACCATATTTTTCGATTCTTTTATATAGCGCGACCCATAGTATTTTATATACAACATTTAACAGTGTTATACCTCGATAGTTGCTGCATATTTCGTTGTCTCCTTTTTTGTGTATAGGTATTATATTGCCTAGCTTCCATTCTTCTGGCATTTGTTCTTCTTTCCGTATACGTTTAATAAGTTTATGTAACCTTCCTTTTAACGTTTTTCCGCCGTTTTTAATAAGTTCTGCGTTTATACTGTCGCTTGCAGGTGCTCTGTTATTCTGCATGTTTTTAATTGGTTTGCATATTTCATCATACATTTCTTCTTTGTTTATCGACCCCTCTCGTGCCGTTAGTAAGTTTTCGAAATACTCTTTCCATCAGTTCATAATCTTTGGCTTTTTCATATATGGATTTTCCTTCTTTGTCTTTGCATATTATCTTGGGCTTATAGCTTTCAGCGTTTTCTTTAATTGATTGGTAGAATTCCTTTGTAAGATTTCTTCTTCTGCCTTTTCTCTTTCTTCGATTTTTAATTTAGCTTACTTTTCTTCTTTTTACACATGATCCTTGCTTCTGTCATCAGTTCTTCGCACTTTGTTCTGTTTGCTCTTGTATCCCTTTGCAGGCATTTCTTCCTGGCTTCATTTCTTCTTTTTATTATTTCTTTACATTTATCCTGGAACCACTCATTCCTGTTGTTAGGCTTCTTTATACCTGTTACTTTTTCGGCTGATTTTATGACAGATGTTTTAATATTTGTCCATTCTTCTTCTATATTAATATCTACTGGTTCTTGCCCTAAGCACTAGTGTAGTTCTTCTCTGTAGTTTAGTACGTTCTTACTTCATTAAAATTTTCTGTATTCCATTTGATACTTCTTTGTCCTTTACTTTTGACTATCTTCGGTATGCGTTGCCTCATTCTTCTCTTTACGGGGTAGTGGTCCGACTTACAATTCGCGCCTCTACACGTTTGTACATTCACAATTGACTCATCTCATCCGATGAAACAGCAATAAGCTACTTTGTCACATTTTTCTTCATCTGCTCTACATTATCAAATTTCTTTCTTATAAAGGCGATTCAGTTTTGGAAACAGCTAGAAATAGCAGGAAGCCATCTTAGGGTTTTATCGATGTTGACGCACTTGCATGATGAGATGTTTGACCAAAACATCCGTGATGAGATGTAATGAATGTGCTGGCGCATTGTCGTGGTGATTTTGTTGGTTACCATCTTTCAAAGATGATACTACTTTCTTCTTATTGTATCTCTCATTTTCCTCAAAACTACAATACTGTATTGTTTATTAACGGTTTATTAACCGTCGCAAACTCAAGATTCATTGTAAAGCCCTTTCTGAGAAAATCAAGATTATTTTTAAGTATTTCCTCCGTATTCTGGGAAATTTCCATTTGGATTTTCCTCTTATGTTGCGCTAGGAGCTACTTATTCCAAGACGTTGGGTTAGTATTTTTGAAACAGCGGTTTCTGGAATGCTACGGCTGCTCCTAACTCTCGCAAACGACGATTTTTTAGTGATTGCCAAGCGTTCGAGTTCCACATTTTCAGGAGATCTTGCATTCGTAGGCTTGCCAGGAAATGTGTTTCCCTAACAGATTGTTTATCAAAAGTCCTGGTAATCGTTTTAATGGTTTCTTTAAACGAATAGTCAAGTTGATGGCAAAATTTTATACAAACTGTTGTTCAGTATGTTTGGTTATTATGAAAAAATCCGAAATGGGACAGCTAAAGGTTCAGTACTTTCCGCTACGCGGTATCATAGTCGGTTAAATAGCCTCGTGGCAGCATTTGTAAGATGTACATTGCGACTCCTTCTGCTGCGACCTTAAATTTCCTAAAAAAAGCTGAACACGTGGAGATATTTTCAAGGATCGTATAATTACCAAACATATGTTTTATAATCTTCTACGTACCTTAGGAATTTAATATCCGCTGTTTCAATGTTTTCTGTTTCGTTTTACTTTTACGGACAACGCTAGTGGTATTTGTACATGTAATATTGGATCCTAAGAAATTGAAATTATAGACTTTATCATTTATATTATTTTTACTATAATATGACCGTTTTCTAGGAACGCCAATACTTGTATTTGCTATGGTTGAGCTACATTCTTTAGCTGTTTTATTAATAGTGATCTGTTCCCGGGATTAATATCTGATAATCAACAAAAAGCAATGTGTCTAAATTCATCCTATTCATTTAAAAATACTTTTGCAATCTCATCTGCTATTACTGCATGAAATGGTCAAGGTATATGTTAAAAAGAGTAAGTGACGAAGGGTACTCTTGTTTGTCATGTTGATTAATTTCTATTTCTTTGCTATTTTGCGATTTTGTTATGATTGTTTTAGCAGTCTGGGATAGGTTCTTCTTGTTTGGCCCATGAAGCTCCTTAAGAAGCGTAGGGTACTTGGAAGCGTTTCTACAGTATTAATAAATTGTGATGCGGTTGTTAGCCTTGGGCATCTGGTATAGGTTCTAGTTTGATATAATTATGTTGTGTAAATCCTCTACAGTAAATTTCAATTAACAATAAGTAACAGCTTTATGAAACTCTATAAAAGCTGTGTTATAGTATGTATGCTATGCTCTCATCTTCTTCTATTAATTATAATATAGTGAATAGGTCATCTGCACAAGATCTTCCTTTTCGAAAACCATTTTATACTTCATACAAGTTACAACAAATTTTCTGAAATCAGACCGATTTTGTGTGTGAGGATTTTCGAATATATCTTATATGGCCCATACAAGAAATTTATCCTCTTATAATTTGTACAATCTCGCCATGTGTCCATTTTTCATTATTTGCATTACTTTGGCAAATCGTCAGGAATACGCCCATGCCTTTAATAGATATTAATCACATTCAGCAAACGTGCCAGTATTTAAGATGGATAAATAATTCTATGTTCAGTTAGTTTATCTCAGGAGATTTTTTGATTTTCATGTTTTTATTAGTTCTGTTAATTTGTTATGCTACTTTGAAAAGTGTAGACTATTATCATGGAGGTTGCTTTGCAAGCTGTTTACATTTCGGTCTCAACTTTGACGTTTTATTTTGCTTATTTCTCATATTGTTTTTCATTTTTTGCTATATATGCTGTTCCGGTTTCTGGTGTTGGTGAATTCAAATATTATAAGTATGCCTGTTTGTTGTTTGCCAGTATTATTATAGCGATGTATTTATTTATGATATTATTTCTTAGTATAAACACGGTAAAAAAAACGCCATTTTTCCATGGGTGTATTTGTAGCCCTCGGGCTTCCAAGTTACACCTCGAGAAAAATCATACTTTTTTCTCCCTTGATGTATAATTTGTTCGTATTCCTTTCCAAAATGATATTTCTGTTTTCTGGCATTGTGGTTATTTGCCTGTTTATCCGTATCTATTTCTACTCTTGTAATAAATGAGTTTTAAAGGTTAACTTTGCTTTCTGTTTATGCCTCTTCCATCGTGCTGGGATTGCGGCTTTTGATATGAGCAAATACTGGTCTGACGCAATATCACTGTCTCGGAATATTCTTGTGCCTTGAATTAAAATTTTATGTGCGTAATAGCAAATCGATAATCATTGTTGTAGCTCTTGCGCTTCAAATAAATTTTTGAATATCTTCATAGTGGAAAAAGCTGATGATAATTTTCAAGTCATTATTTCTAGTAAATGTATGAAATCTTTCGACTGTCCTGCAGAGAACTTTGTTAGATGGAGAGGATTATACTGAAGAATGAGCAGAACGTTAGTCTAAGATTGAATTTCAAACTCTGGCCGTAAAACAGATCAGTAAATGGAGTTCTACAACAGTATCAAATTTAACCGATCAACTATATGTAGAAGAATAGTGGATCGTGGTGCGTAACACTTTAATCTTTAAATAATAATGTACTTTTGATAGATTAATATTTAAAGGTATATTTGTAAAAAACGTTTGAAAGAACATTCAAAGTTACAATTCACTTGTTAATGAATTAATTTGCAAAACCACAGCAACTAGATGGATAAGTATTTCTAACACTCCCACTTAATGAAACATTGAAAGAAACCTATTTAAACACTAGTTAACATTATTTCAATTTTCATTACAAACTGAATTACAATTTACTAGTCCCATGTTTTTAGAACAGAACACATGTTTATCTTTTGGGACTGCTTTTGTAAGATTATCTGCTATCATACATTCAGTAGATAAGTACTTAATATTAACAGATCCATCTTGGAGTTTTTCGCGTACATAGTGGTGACGCACGTCTATATGTTTAGACCTTGCTTTAAAACCATCACATTCAGCAAATTTTATTGCACTTTGGTTATCGCACATTATATTTACCGCGCTATCACTTACTAAAGGTTTAAATTCTTGCGCGAATTGTCTGATCCACATCGCTTCTTGCACTGATGATGAAAGTGCCATATATTCCGCTTCCATACTTGACAAGGCCACTGTTGGTTGCCGCTTTGACCCCCATGAAATTGCACCGCCCGCAAGCTTGAATAGGTACCCTGTACATGAACGCCTTTTATCTACGTCTGACGCCCAGTCAGCGTCTGAATATCCATGTAAATCACCAGCTTGAGAATATTGTAGTTTTACGTCTGCAGTACCGCACAAGTACCGAAATATTCTCTTCACAGCCTTCCAGTGAGCTTCGCCGTGGTTATTATTAAAACGACTGACATCATTTATAGCAAACGCAATATCGGGTCTTGTGCCTTGTACCAGGTATAATAGGCTACCTACTGCCTCTTGATAAGGTATCTTACCTGTTAAATTATTATTATTTACCATCTCAACTGACAGCTTTTGATTAGGATCACTTGGTGTTGCAACTGGTTTACAGTTTTTCATGTTGAATTTGGTTAAGATTTCGTTTATGTATTTAGTTTGATCTAGACTGATTCCGTCTGAATTATATGTAATATTTAGACCAACACAGTTTTTAGCGTTGTCCATATCCCTCATTAGAAAGGTTTCATTTAATGAAGCTTTTAACTGATTTTTCATCTGCTCATCATTCCAAAATATCAGTAAATCGTCTACGTAGATGGCTACGATTAACTGTTTATTTGCACTGTAGTAAACACACGGATCTACCCGTGATTTTATCAAACCATATGATTTTAAGAATTCATCTAATTTTAAATTCCATTCTCTTCCACTTTGCTTCAAACCGTAAATGGCTTTACGCAACTTACAAACTTTGTTTGATTTGTCTTGGTAACCTTCAGGTTGTTCTAAATAAATTTCTTCATGTAAGTCACCTTGTAAGAATGCCGTGATTGCATCCATCTGATCAATGTTTAAGTTATTTTTCGCTGCAAGTGCTATTAAATAACGTATTGTTGCATATCTTACTACAGGTGAATACGTCTCAGTATAGTCAATCCCGTATTTTTGAGAACAACCTTTGGCTACTAATCGTGCTTTATACTTAACAATTTTACCATCATTGTCTTGTTTTGTTTTGAAGATCCACTTACATTTTATGGTCTTTTTGTTTTCTGGCAATTCTGTAAGTATCCATGTCCTATTTAATTCTAAGGATTTCATCTCCGAATCCATAGCTTCCTTCCAAAATTGTTTATCATTACTATTTAGTGCTTCTTCTACTGATTGAGGGTTTGTGTTATCATCAGTACTTGCTAAATATACAAAATCACTTAACCTTCGAGTCTTTCGAGTTCGATTTGATCTTCTGGGTTCTTCAGCAACTTGTTTTATTTCTTCTTCTGGGATGTATGACTCGTCATCTGAATTTATTTCTTCTGGTTCGTCGTTTTCTTCATCAGTATCTTTTTCTTCATCGTGGTCGTTAGTTTCTCCCACTGAAGCTTCATTTTGTTTCTTCTCATCCTCGACTATTGATGAACTAACTATTTCTGAATTTGCTTCCAAGGATATAACGTCTCGACTGATTTTTATTTTCTTCGAAATTGGATCTATGCATCTATAGCCTTTAACAGTTTCAGAGTATCCGACAAAAATCAATTTTCTTGAATTTGGGTCCCATTTTTGTCTCTTTTGTTTCGGTATGTGTACCATTACTTCAGAACCGAACACGCGCATATGATCCAAGCTTGGCCTTTTTTTCGACCATACAGTTTCTGGAATTTTGTTTTCCAATGCTGAACTGACCGAGCGATTGATAATATAGACTGCTGTATTAACGGCTTCAGCCCAATATGTTTTGTCTAGCTTGGCATCAAGCAATAAACATTTAGCCTTTTCGACTATGGTCCGATTTGCTCGCTCGGCTGTGCCGTTCTGCTGCGGTGTGTAGCTGTTAGATTTTTGATGAACTATGCCGTTGACTTTGCAGAAATTTACAAATTCACGACTTTCATACTCGCCACCATTGTCTAAACGGATTACCTTTATTTTCTTGTCGGTTTGCGTTTCAACCATTTGCTTGAACTCTTTGAACAGTTGCAGTACTTCCGATTTCTTTTCTAAAAAATAAACAAATATTTTACGAGAGTAATTGTCTATAAATGTTAGAAAATATTTAGAACCGCCTATGGAGGTTGTCTCCATGGGGCCACACACGTCTGTATGCACTAGCTCTAGAAGATCACTGGACTTCGATTCTGATGCTTTAAACGGTGCTCTAGCATGCTTAGCTTCTATACAGGTTTTACAGTTTTTTATACCACCTGAATCATCCGCGAAATTTATGCCGTGCGTCGGCTAGTCCGCTTTTCATTTTGCACAGATCTGCGTAGTTCAAGTGTCCCATCCGCCTGTGCCATTTCAAAACACTTTCGGACGTCGGAGCAAACATACACAACCCTTGTTCACTTTTAAATTTAAACACGCCATATGATGGATTTGTATGAGCAAGCAATGAATTGTTTTTATTGTAAACGCTGCAACCGTTTTTATCGAATATGACTTTATTCTCGTTTTCAATGATTTTCGCAACCGATAGTAAGTTCACTGACAGTTCGGGCACTAATAACACATTTTTAACTTCAATGTCATTGTCATTTATACGTAACATTGTGCTTCCACAACCGGTAACTGTCATCTTATCACTATTTGCAACAGTAATGTCTTTAATCGGTGTTTCTTCTATATTATGTAACCAACTTGCTACTGAGGTCATATGGTGCGTCGCACCGCTGTCGACGTACCACTCGCTATTTTCTTCAGTGCCTTTACAGGAATAAACTCCTGCTCTAAAAGCTGACTTTCCTTCACCTTTGTTCCCAGGTTTTTTAGTCTTCTTATGCCAGCATTCGGATGCTTTGTGATTTTTCTTTCCACAAATATAACATTTAAAGATTCTTTTATTGTTCTTCTCTGGCTGTTGCTTCTTTCCTGTTCCTAAAAAAGCTTTATTTCGAACCTCATTCTTATACGAATAATCGCCTTCCAGAAGTTTTGATTTGACAGCATCAGCAGTAATGTCGATACCACTGCTTTCAATTCCCATAATTAGTGGTTTAAAATCATCACTTAATCCGGCTAGGAGTATTGCACCTATCCAATTATCAGTTATATTAAAGCCTACGCCCTTTAATTTATTTCCCGTTCCGATGATTTCGTTAACGTATCCTGACATGGATTCATAATTGTCTAATTTAGTAGTGATTAGCCTCCTTAGCAAAGCAATTTGTCGTGTTAAACCCGTATTATCGAACAAATTTTTTAATGCTTCCCATATTTCTGACGCTGTATTCAACGTTTGAATATGTACATATAGTGATTCATGCACTGATAATACTATACGCGCCTTTGCCTTTTTT
>JABXWE010013336.1:0-54887 GCA_014611495.1 Limonius californicus
TTCTACAAAACCGGAAGTAGTCCAAATCCCTTGCACGTTACTAAATAGTAGAGTTTTGATCTCTCTGATACGTAAAGAAAATAATAACCATTCGATATACGAGGGTTGCCTTTTATATTTCGGGATTGGGCAACTCTAGTGCTGCCATCTGGCAACTGACGTCTCTATCGTAAAGTTTGACATTTCTGACGGTACACGTACTCAGAACGAATTTCGCGAATGTCGTCCAAAATCGGTTGTTGTTCCGAAAAACATTGATACGGTGCGTGAACTGCTACTGCAAGATCGTCATGTGACTTATCGTGAGATTGAGGTATCCTTGGACATTAGCTGGACCAGCATATATTCAATATTGCATGAACATTTGGCCGTAAAAAAGACTTGTTCGCTTTGGATCCCACCTAATTTGACAATCGCTCAAAAACAAGCTCGTGTCAATTGGTCGGAAGAAATGCTCAAAAAAGATCGCGGTGCTTAAAAACATGTGTATGACATTGTGACAGGTGACGAATCGTGGATCTACGCGTATGAGTCCGAAAGTAAACAGCAGTCGACTGTATGAGTCTTCCACGGCGAACCAAACCCAACAAAATTCGTTCGTGCTCGAAGCACTTCGAAGCAAATGGTCGCCTGTATTTTCGGAAATACTGGACATGTCTGAACTGTGTCATTGGTGCAACGTAGAATGGTCAATTCAGAATGGTACACAACCATTTCTTTACCACAAATCTTCGGAGAAATAAGGAAAACCAACCGCCGAAGACGGATCACTCTCCACTACGACAATGCGAGCTCTCACACATCGGCTCGAACAAGTGACTTTTTGAGCACTCAAAACGTCTATTTGATGAGTCATCCGCCCTATAGTCCTGATTTGGCACCCAATGACTACTTTTTATTCCATCAAAAATAAATTGTGAGGTCAACGTTTTTCGACACCTGAAAAAGCGGTTGATGCGTTCAAAATGCATGTTTTGGAGATACCTCAATCGGAGTGGAAAAAGTGCTTCGAAAATTGGTTCACACGCATGCAAAAGTGTATTGATCTTCATGGAGAATATTTTGAAAAACAATAAAGCCATTTTCGATGATAAATATTTGTTTTTCATCTCTAATACGGAAATATAAAAGGCAACCCTCGTATATAATATAATACATGTAATGAAGCTTATTCCACACTTTATACAATTTCTATTGGATTTGCTAAATTATAACACTGCATAAAACTTTTTAACATTACGAAATTCTAAGTCTTCTGGTGTGCTTCGTTTCGAAATCATTTAATTAATTCTTAAATATTAAATTATTATTTTGTTTCAATGCCAAACATAATTTAGATAATAGTGAAATGCATTGTAGAGTTTAAAAAGTTAAAATTTCGATGAATACCGAAAATGTTATATGATTTGTTTAAAATTTGTTTTTCCTGTATTGCACCGTTATTGCCTTTTACTATTACAGATAACTCTAACCAATTAGTTATTGTTGAAAAGCCTGATTTTTCAAAACAAAACCATTTGTTTAAAGTGAGAAAAGGTGAAATTTGATGCATACAGTAAAATCTACGAATCACCGAAAATTGCATTTTTCTATATCCTACTCTACGTTGAAAAGTGCTTTACGAGGGTTTTTACAGTTGTGGAACATCAAAATTGAAAATTAATTTTAAGCTAATTTATCGTACTACTCGAGATTCAAGATACGGAAAAGGGTATTCTATATTTCGATGGATCCTTATTATTGTGTTTGAACAATAACGTTTTTCTGTTTAGAGCTCAAATAACCGATATCCGCGAATTCCTACGAATTTGGGACAATCTGTATTAATCATCAATTTTAAATGGGGCATATGTATAATAGTCTTCGGTAAATGGTATATAATTAATTGATAATTGAATTTTATAATATATACGACGTACCATTTACAAAAATCCATAAGTATACAGCGGACCAGCAGCAATCACTCTGTATAACATCCAGGGTATATATACATACATTACAAAACGATTTTAAAACCTGACAACTTATAAAAATTCTCATGTAGACAATTAAATAAAACAGAAACTATGACATTTAAAAATGCAAACTATAACCAGGAAAATTATTAAAAAACCTTAGCGAAGTTTGGTATAGTACTTTCTTACAAAGCAACTTGTACAATTCTAAACTTAAGAACAATGTACGGCTATTTGTATTTGTATTTTAAAAACCACAATCGTCCTATCTTGCAGTCTTGGACCACCCTGTATACCTCAATATTTGAGAAATGCATCACAATAAATGTTAAATATCTTTATACTACCATCGTTACACTATCAAATATTAGTTTCCACTGTTTCAACATCAAAGATTTAAGTGACTATTATTTTTTACTTTGCCACATTCCTAACATTATTATTCATAAATTGCCAAGAGGCCAAGTGACAAATAGCTGCATAACACGGCAGGCGCGGATAGGGCCACCGGGATACCGGGAATTTTCCCGGTGGGCCGGGTGGTAAACGGGGCCGGTCAGAGGCCGGCCTAAATAAAACTTATCAGTACAGTTTTGTTTCTTTTCGGAGAAACCTTTTGACGGTTGCCAGTCTGTAACAAGATTCTATAGCGCTTCGCTTGTCACATAAAGGCGGTAAAAGTAACATAAGTAATTTTGTAAGATTAAATTTTTGTTAATTGTTGGATACATCAGCCCATGAGCGTGGGATGTTTTTCCTTGCTTTCTTAGAAATATTAATCTGCCAGATGTAGTACTGTGGCGGTGGATTTGCAATTCTTTTATCCCAACAGCCGGCACCCCAAGCTCTTTACAACCAGCGGGGCTTGCTTCTCAAAGTGAAAACTTCATAAATCATAGAGACATATTTATAATAAAATTCTTATTTTATGACCTACACTTTTTTTTAATGTATATTTCTTTTTGCAATCTGTACACAAACAATAAGCAAAACATTTGCATTCAAACATAATACCATTATACAGGGTATTATTTAAGTACGTGACCAAACTTCAAGGGGTGATTCCCATGTTTCCGTTTTTCTAGAAAAAGGATTATTCTATCAAAAAAAAAGAGACATCTTTTGTGTAGTTTAAATGGATGAAGCTAAAAAACCTGTCGTATTGGCTGAAAAACATTGGTGTAGGTACCAGATTTTTCTAAAATAAGGTAACTGAGGTGGCCCCGATGCACGCCACTGGTGGAAATAAATTGAATTTATTTTGACCAAACAATGCCACTTTCTGAAATACTAACATGAACCAAGTTTCATTAGAATACCTCTACGCGTTTTCCAAATTTTGAAAAAATTTAATTTTTTTTGAAACTTCAACATCCTGTATCTTGAAAACGAAGCCGTTTAGGTCTCATGTTTATCTGAACTTTTTATCTTAGGATCACTCAAAGAATCACCCCTTGAAGTTTGGCCACGTACTTAAATAACACCCTGTATATATATATATAATATTGTTGTTCGAGACAGGGTAAAGACGGCAAATAGCTGGGATCAGTGCCAATTCGTTTTGTGTTGTGTTTGCTTAGAAACAAAGGTAAGCCGCTTACTATTTATTTTATACTTCTGATTTGTATTTTTGTATCCGTAAGTTTTGAATTTTAGTATATACAATTCATACATTATTAATCTCCTGGTTTGACGTTAAAATGGACACGAAAAAGAGAAAATACAAAGGGGGGGGGCCGAAAAAGAAAGAATAAAAAAAGAGAAAAAAATGTTGAACGCTGCCACAAAATCACATAAACTAACAGACATATTTAGACCGTCATGTTCAAATGTGGATAAACCTAACATTCAGGAAGAGAAAAATGAATACAATAAATCTGTTATTCCAAACATTGGGAACAATGAATCCGTGGATCAATCTAATATTCAGGAAAACAAATATGAAAGTAATGAAACTATTACAGAAAATCCTGCCTCAGAGGCTGGGAAAATAATTCCGGATGAGAAAATCATCAACTTAACTAAAGAAAATTTCACCAAACCACTGTTAAGCAATGCATACTTTCAGAAACCTAATGTAGTAGAGCTCGGCAGTTATTTTGAAAAACATCCATTTCAACCAAATGATGTTAATTTGCCATTTAAATTCAAAGCCACGTTTTTTAGAAAAGATGGTATAAATCGAAAGTGGCTATCGTACTCTTCACAAAATAATTCTTTATTTTGCTATATATGCTTAGCATATTGCGATATACGTAATGAAAGTAGTTTTGTTAAAAGGGGTATGAGCGATTGGAAGCATACCAATCAACGAATTGAAGAACATGAAATGAGTGGGAACCACAATAAATGCGTTGAAGCTTATATGTTATATACGAAAAATAAAGATCTTTATGGTTTAATGTATACACACAACTCAGCCTACAAAAGACAAATGGTTTTAGATAGAAGGCAAGTCTTCGAGAGAATAGTAGAAGTTATTAAATTAATCGGAAAACTCGGCCTAGCATATCGCGCACATTCTGGAGAAGCAGCTTACACGTTGGAATCCAATGAAGACCATGGGAATGCTTTAGAAATAATTAAATGCATGTCAAAATTTGATCCAATCATAAAACAACACCTTACAAAAATTTTAGAAATAAGTAAACAAAAACACAATGAAAATAAAACAGGACGCGGTTTCATTTATTACTTTATTATCGAAAACCACCTTCAATTATATTATTCGGTCAGTTTGTAGTTTAATAAAAGCCAAAATAATAAGTGGAGTTTTAGAGGCTAAGATGTACTCTCTCCAAATTGATACGACACAGGATATTACACAAAAAGACCAATGCTCGATAGTTGTTCGTTATGTTACAAACCATGTTCACGAAAGACTAATTGGTGTAGTAAATTGCACATCATCAAAAGGAAAACATATATTCGAATTAGTAACGAATACTCTTAGTAGCACTGGCTTAGAAATTCAAAATTGCGTGGGTAATTCTACAGATGGAGCTGCAAATATGCAGGGGCATTATCAGGGATTTAGTGCCTGGTTAAACACAGAATCTCCAAATCAAGTTCATGTCTGGTGCTATGCCCATGTTCTAAACTTGGTCATGTCCAACACTACACATTCAGTAAATGATGTTAATTTGTTAAATTTATGTGCTACATTTTTAAGAGAATCGTACAAACGTATGGACATCTGGGAAGAAACAAGCCAGAAAGAAGAGTTCGCGAGATACAAACGACTGAATGTCATTGGCGAAACTAGATGGTCGTCAAAAGATACGGCTCTAACAAAAATATTTGGCCAGTATGATTTTACAAAAAGTTCATTATATTGTGAATTAATAGTCACACTTAACACCATAGCAACCTCGACAAATTTTAATAACCAAATAAGACTAGCATCACAAAATATTATAGAAAAACTTTTAAAATTCAAGACAATTTTAACGGCCCACATTTTTTTAAGAATATTTAAACACACAAGTGCTTTATCCAAGTATCTTCAAACTTCGGGTCTTGATTATTTAAAAGCATTTCAAATGGTTCAAAGCACACTATCTTCATTAAGAGCCATATCAAGAGATTTCGACGAAGTATTAACTATATCCACGAATTTTGCAAAAGAATCTAATACTACTTTAGAAAACATGGATTGTCCTTTATTCGTAGAGGAGAAAATGCCAGAGGAAAGAATCAGAAAGAAAACAAAATTTGCAGATGAAATAACCAGTGACTACATATTCAGCAATTCCATTGAAACTTATA
Source organism: Limonius californicus (assembly GCA_014611495.1). Taxonomy (NCBI): domain Eukaryota; kingdom Metazoa; phylum Arthropoda; class Insecta; order Coleoptera; family Elateridae; genus Limonius; species Limonius californicus. The sequence continues at coordinate 5,724 of JABXWE010013336.1, forward strand.
GAATCAAAAGTTTTCATGTAATTATGGATACAGTTATAGAAGCTATGAGTTCTCGCTTTGAAAATCATGCAAAATTTTACGCTGATATTTCTTGTTTGCATCCAAATAATTTTAATTGTATGGTGGCTTGTTCCCCAAATTCACTGATTACTTTAAGCGAAATTGTCGTAAAATTTTCGAAAAACGCTACAGCAGAAGTTTTAAGAACTGAGCTTGACGATTTCATAAAGAAATGGGACAATTTAAAAGTTACAATTGATGATATTTTTACGGATAATCATGAAAAAGATTTTCTATTTAATAATTTAGAAAACACCTGTATTCAGCAAAATAAGAAAATGTGCAAAAATTGCATTTTTTGCTGCTATAGTCTACTTTTAAAATATAATTTATATTGTAGTGCATATAGTAATCTTTTCATTGCTTATAAAGTAGTTTTGACCTTCTCATGTACGCAAGTTGCATGTGAAAGAAGTTTTTCAAAACTTAAACTAATTAAGAATAGATTAAGAAGTTCCTTATCACAAGAACATCTAGAAGCTTTCATGTTGATGTCTTGTGAGAAGGACATTCTGTCAAACTTAGAAGTTAATGATATTATTGAAAACGTATGTAATATGGCACCTGGAATAAAATCTTATTTGGATTGGTAAATTAAAATATAAATTGTGATTTTATTGTGTTTCTTTGAAAAGTTGTATTTAATTTAAATATAAATAGAAAAATGCAACGTTGCTATTGTTTTATAATTATTTTTTTTAATTACATTTATTTTAACTTTTGATAACTTTATTTTACTGCAGGGGGCCGGCATTAAAAATTATCCCGGGCCGATAAATGATGCCAGTCCGCGCCTGTAACACGGAATACGGCATATCATGGATTTTCCACATCGGCGCCGCGGCGCTTCCAACGTTAGCGTTAAATGGTCTGTGATATAAATAAATGCTTGCTCAGGGGTATTCGGCGAGGACAACTTTTGTTTTGAGGAGACCATCGAGTCTAGCACAACAAGGTTGCAAATAGCATTTGACTGACCTTGAACTTCTACGGCCTACAACAACAAATAGCAAGGAAATATTAGCGAGCGTTCTTCGTTCAACGATTAACGCTGTCCTTTTATGAAACGACAAAATAGGCGGTACATTATTTCACTGTTTTATTAACTCGTTTGTTTTCTTGCCAATAAATATTTTACATAAAAGACTCGTTTCTTCATAAAAGGAACTCCCTAGCTTAATATTTGAAATGCTCGTCTTAAAATAAACTTTTATGAATCAAATACGCATATAGAAACGACTTTTTAAGTAAGTTTAAGTAAGCCTAGTGATTATGTATACAGGGTGTTAATGAACTGCAGGGACAAACTTCTAGGGCTTAAAGTATACACGAAAACAAACATTTTTTGTTAATGAATGTATGGTCAAAAGTGTTTCCTTTCAGGGATAGAACTTCTCAAAGATTCTTTAAGAAGCGCCTAAATGTAGGCAACTCAATTTACTGCCTGCTATTTGTTTCCATAACGATGGAAATTAATGCAGGATAAATATGAGAAATATCCTGTATTAATTTTCGTCGTTATGGAAACAAATAGTAGGTAGTAAATTGAGTTGCTTACATTTGTTAGTTTGTTTGTTTTATTTAACATCGGCCTATTTCTGCTACTATGGCTAACCACCGACGCCAGGGAGCGATCCTACCACACCTGCCTACATTTAGGTGCTTCTTAACGAATCTTTGAGAATCCCGGAAAGGAAACGCTTTTGACCATACATTTATTAACAAAAAATGTTTGTTTTCATGTATACTTTAAGCCCTAGAAGTTTGTCCCTGCAATTCATTAACACCCTGTATAACAAAAAAAATCGATATATCAATATTTTTTTTAATTATACATCAATTATACTTAAGACTTTGTGGATTGTTGATAACTTGTTGTTAATGTGCAGATTATTAAAAACGAAAAACACGGGCGATATTAAGAAAAAAGATAATATTCGAGAGATAGATATACAGATAGAGAGATAGCGTACAGAGGGAAAGATAAGGAAAGGGGAAAGGCAGGAGAAGGGGTGAAGGGGAAAAAACAAACGCAGCGGAGAGGGAGAAAACAAATGAAGGGGAGAGGGTGGAAAACAACGGAGGGGGAGGGGGATATAAATATGAATAGGGGGAGGGGAAAGGACAAATGAAGGGGGAAGGACTAAGGAAGGGGAGAGGGGAAAGGACTAAGGAAAGCGAGAAAGGAAAAGACAAAAGAAGAGAGGGGAAAGGTAGAGGAAGGGGAAAGGAGGAAAGACAAAGAAAGGGGAGAGGAAAGACAAAGGAATGGAAGGGGGAAGAAACAGAAAGGGGAGGGGGAAGACAACGGAAGGGGAGGGGGAAAGACAAATAAAGGAGGATCTTATGGCTTAGCATAATAACAAACATCCAACTAGAATTCGAGTGAGGTAATTTATTGTAAAACAATTAACTTCAACAATGATATCTAAGACTCTAAGATTGTGACACTTTGATTTTATGATACCAGTGTTCTCTATGTCTTAAAATAATTACTGTATTTGTACCAGTAGAGGCTACATTTCGTGTAGTTATTTAAGCTTGAAAGTAGGTTATGTACAGTATTTCCGTATTTTCTAATTTTAGAACGTGCAATTTTGTTTTGTGTTTCCTGAAAAATTTGCTATTTTTAAGTTGTGTCGCTTCTTTCATGAAGGTGAAAACTGTTGTCTTTCGCACCTTATTCATGATAATTACTTTAAAATCATCTACACGCGTGCTAATTTCTTGAAACGAATTTTTATTCGCTAAAAAGCCATAAATTGATTTGTAACACTGTTATTTTGCGCATTCTTTGGGTACCGTCATGAACAATCACTTTTCAAAAGAAAAATGTGCCACCAACGTGTTCAGTTAGTTATTACTAACACTTCGTTCTTTATGAGCTGTCACTTAGAACTTACTTAAACATATAGAATATTTAAATTAATGTAAGTAGAATAATAAATGTGTCTACAAACAAGCATATCATTCAGGGAAGTGTAGAAGCTATTATTATTGTTATTGCAGTGTCAACATTCGAAAGTGAACAGACGAATTCTGATTTTTATTGATATGCACATATTTTGTTAAACTTTCAATCTTCGATAATCAATATCATCATCATCATCATCAGCCCTCTTCAATCCATTTCAATATACCGATATTTATTTCAATATCGCTCTGCCCTACGTGTGATACCTCATCTCTCTCATATATTTTTTAATTTCCTTGTATACAGGGTGCAAAAATAGTGTAACAAACATCTACAGCTGGTAGTACTCGTCAAAATAAGAAAAAACATTCGTTTCAACACAGTCCCGAAAATGCGTTAAATGGAGCTACAACCCTTTAAAGGGTAAATAAAAAATGTGGTTTTCATATTGTACGACTTAAAAGGAATCATTTTAGCGAGAAATGGGGGTGGTTTTCATGATAATAAATAATAAATGGGCATTTCTATTAAAATTTAGTGCAAACACGTTTGTAACACTCTCTTTTACACCCTGTTAACCCAAATAGCAATTTTGGGTTATGAATTAAATTAACAGAAAACATCTCCAAACGGTACAAAACAGACGCAAAATTAAATACTATTTATCTGCCAATGGTTTCATTCTTCTTTAGATCTTCTCGATTTTGGAAAGTTTCGTTTTGTTTTGTCATTTTAATTATAATCAATAAGATAAAATAATTATGGCTGTTAATATGAAAACTGACGAGCTTTCAAATGTAACATTCCTAGACTGTTCGTTCTACATAAAATGTTGGCGTTCACAGCCTCCGCGACGCCGCTATTACCCAAATTAATTTTTGGTTTTCCAAAGAGTGGGGCTTATTGACTCACCAAATATTTAGTTTTCTTAACAGATTAAATGTTGATAATGGGCGCTACTTTTGTAAGGCAGTGTGTAAGGTGTAAATATTATTGCATGATCATTCGAATTTGCAATTCAAACAGTTAGGGATGTATTTTTAAATTAATATCAACTAAACATTGCCAATTTCTTACTGTTAAAGCTTACCACCGACGCCTAAAACAAACTTAGACCACACTTGAAAGGTTTTCATGTTGCTGTACCTGGGTTTCTACATAATTTTCCCTTAAAAGCAACATTACAAACACATTACAAAGTACTTTTTCTCCATTCGGTAAAAATGCAAAAACAATAAACTTGATTTATATTTATGCACATGTATGCCATTTTGTAGTTTCTGGCGCGATAACGTGCATGAATAAAACAGTAGGTATGTTCTTATAGAAATGTGACGGCGGAGGGCAATAAAAGAGAAGGAAGAAGCCAAGAAGAGAAAGAGAACGGAACGTCCGTTCGTCTGGCCTTTCATTGATCGCAGGCGATGACTCATAGTTTGTTGGTTGGGGGTTACTCGGCAATCACCTCGTGCGATACTGCAGCAACCTGCGCTTTGCCACACTTGAGAACGGGAAAACTTGCATGTAATATAACAATTAACAAGTTACTACGTAAAAATCGTCACGATCTAATTAACGCAAATTAAAACGCTTCTCTGGTTTTGTAACACCCAAACTCAATACCGAAACGTCGGCAGCTAAACTAGGCTTAGTAATGCTTGTGTAATACTTTACAGAGAAATTTAACTAGAGATTCTGAAGCGGCATATAGACATTTAATAAGCTTCAAAGATAACGAATCTTTCTAATAAAAAAAAAGTTTTGCTAGACATAGACGGCGAAATTATAATTATAAAATAATTTCGAGATCATGTCGCTATACGTGGATCATACAATTAAGTCCTCTCTCCGACCTTAACAGTTCTTGAAAATGCAAATTTCATACAGTCAAAAATTGCCGCTACAATAGCGTGGCGTAAAAATGTAATACCTACATAATTTCCTTGCAAGGTCATCTAACTACCATAAATTAACCTGATGATTTAGTCTTTGTCTGGACTAACAATCCATTTAGTTGTTTATTTTCCATCCTTTTTGGGATTACTTACGAAAAATCGTCACCACGTTTTTTGATATTAAAAGGGCCAAATTCAATACTTATGGTCCAAAGAAGTACCTATTTTGGATTTGCAAATATTATACATAGTGTATTTAAAATAAGAGATTTGTTAAAAGGCCAAAAAAGTTAAGTTACTATCTAGTACATGAAAGTACATTTATGAAATGTATAAAAAAACGTTGCAATTGTTCAATAAATTTTTAGTTATTTCCGTTAAATTCTAAACGTTCAATATAAGTTACCATTAAATCGTTCCATGCCAAATTCCTCATAGCTTTTGTTCCTATTTTTTTTACGTTTATATTAGACGATATTAGCAAATTTACTACAAACCAGTTCTGCACACCAACGTTCATACAAGGCTTGAAATAAGTGAAGGCAGTATGTAAATGGGATTATTTCTTTTTACATAGGAAATATTAGCAAACGTTCAAATTGGGTATTTGTAACATGTACGGATTTGAAGGTTTATTTATGGATTTGGATTGGAATGTTACATTATATAACTTAATCAAAATAGTTTGTTAAACAAGCAGTTTTTGCAATGTTCAAAGAATCTTCCCAAGTTTTATTGACAACGTTTGATAAACATTTATCTGATGTTCAAAGAGTCTGCCCGAGTTTTATTGAAAACGTTTAATAAACACTTATCCGAGGTTCGATGAGTCTTCTAAAGTTTTATTAAAACGTTTATGCGACATTCAAGCAGTCTTACAAGTTTTACTGAACACAGTTTCATAAACGTTCATGGGATGTTTCAGGAGTATTTCGAAATTTTATTGAAATCGTTTATGCGATGTTCAAGGGGTCTTCCCAAGGTTTACTGAACACGTTTCATGAACGTTTATGCGATGTTCAAGGAGTTTTCCCAAGGTTTACTGAACACGTTTCATAATCGTTCATGCGATGTTCAACGAGTCTTCCGAAATTTTATTGAAAAACGTTTGATAAACTTTTATCCGATGTTCAATGACTTTCCAAGTTTTATTGAAAACGTTTATGCGATATTTCAGGAGTCTTCCGAAATTTTATTGAAAATGTTTGATAAACACTTATCCGATGTTCGAGGAGTCTTCCTAAGTTTTATTAAAAACTTTTATGCGATGTTCAAAGAGTCTTCCCAAGTTTTACTGAACACGTTTCATGAACGTCCATGCGATGTTCAAGAAATCTTCTGAAATTTTATTGAAAAACGTTTAACTTTTATCCGATGTTCAATGACTTCCCAAGTTTTATTGAAATATGTGATGTTTCAGGAGTCTTCCGAAATTTTTTGAAAAGGTTTGATAAACACTTATCCGATGTTCGAGGAGTCTTCCCAAGTTTTATTAAAAACGTTTACGCGATGTTCAACGAGTCTTCCCAAGGTTTACTCAACACGTTTCATGAACGTTTATGCGATGTTCAAGGAGTTTTCCCAAGGTTTGCTGAACATGTTTCATAATCGTTCATGCGATGTTCAAAGAGTCTTCCGAAATTTTATTGAAAAACGTTTGATAAACTTTTATCCGATGTTCAATGACTTCCTTTTATTTATTTATTTATTGAAAACGTTTATGCGATATTTCAGGAGTCTTCCGAAATTTTATTGAAAAGGTTTGATAAACACTTATCCGATGTTCGAGGAGTCTTCCCAAGTTTTATTAAAAACGTTTACGCGATGTTCAACGAGTCTTCCCAAGATTTACTGAACACGTTTCATGAACGTTTATGCGATGTTCAAGGAGTTTTCCCAAGGTTTGCTGAACATGTTTCATAATCGTTCATGCGATGTTCAAAGAGTCTTCCGAAATTTTATTGAAAAACGTTTGATAAACTTTTATCCGATGTTCAATGACTTCCTTTTATTTATTTATTTATTGAAAACGTTTATGCGATATTTCAGGAGTCTTCCGAAATTTTATTGAAAAGGTTTGATAAACACTTATCCGATGTTCGAGGAGTCTTCCCAAGTTTTATTAAAAACGTTTATGCGATGTTCAAGGAGTCTTCCCAAGTTTTACTGAACACGTTTCATAAACGTTCATGCGTTGTTTAGGGAGTCTTCCGAAATTTTATTGAAAAACGTTTGATAAACTTTTATGCGATGGTTCAGGAGTCTTCCGTAATTTTATTGAAAAGGTTTGATAAACATTTATCCGATGTTCAAGGAGTCTTCGCAAGTTTTATTGAAAACGTATCATAAACGTTCATGCGATTTTTAAGGACTCTTCCGAAATTTTATTGAAAACGTTTATGCGATGTTCAAGGAGTCTTCCGAAATTTTATTGAAAAGGTTTGATAAACATTTATCCGATGTTCAAGGAGTCTTCCCAAGTTTTACTGAACACGTTTCATAAACGTTCATGCGATGTCCAAGAAGTCTTCCGAAATTTTAATGAAAAGGTTTGATAAACATTTATCCGATGTTCAAAGAGTCTTTCCAAGTTTTATTGATAACGTTTACGCGATGTTCAAGGAGTCTTCCCAAATTTTACTGAACACGTATCATATACGTTTATGCGATGTTTATTAAATTTTACTTCAAACTGCAAGTGTACGTTTGAGTCAAATATTCTACTGTATTAAAGACTCTTACACTTTTTATTTTTTAAATTAATATCATAGAACACATACACTCAGTGTATACATATTTGTCATGTTCAAATTTTTGAGGATTTTCATGATACCTGTCTAAGAATATATAAATATTTTTGTTTTGTTTTAATTAGGATTGTGGCTCATTTGAAGGCTGTTAACACATTTATTGAACCATGCAGACGCTGTATGTTAGTTTTTGTAATTACTTCTAATTACATTCCGGACACTAAGTTAACGTTTAAAAAAATTAAAACTAAACAGTGGTTGAATTAATGTTTTCATAAAAGTTGAAATTAAGTTAGTCATAATAAAAGAAAACGTGAGTGAGTAAGGTTGTACCACAATTATCATTACGAATTTGGGTTTATGAAAAACTTACTACTTAAACGAAGTTTATAAGATGCCGAAAATCAAGGTTTGTTAATATTTGGGTAATATTTGGGCAATATTTGAAAACTGAAAATCAAGTTATAAATGAAAGTACAGAAGAAATGTACAAAAACGTTTAAAGAAGTATCATATTATCATCGCAAAATCATACGAATTATGCTTATTTAACGGTCAAATAAATGTTTATGGCATTTTAAGACCGCTTTGATTGTTGCTGATGCAATATTAAGGAATAAGGTTGCCGAAAACATAATTAAATAACGTACATTTTCGTCCAATAACGATTAATATTATGATTTTTTCATGATTAAAAAAGTACTGATGTTTCCTGAATAATCCAATATTTATTGCAACAGTATATATAAATCATTTTTACATCAAATTCTAGCAAAAGAGAAAATGAATTCAGGCAACGGAAGGACGATACATAAACGGAAACCTAAATGGAACCACGGTATTACAGAGAGATCGTGTCACGTTTCGCAATACATAATTTCACAGTTGTCACAAAGCAATTCGGATTCCTAAAATAGCGGAAAATTGCTTCATCCAACCCTTTATCGGCATCTAATAAATAGTATTCTCGGGTTTTGTTGTACAGCCCGTAGGCGATTTATAAAGCCCTTCACGTGCAGAAGATCAGTTACTTGCATGAAGAATCAAAACTGGCTAAAAGCCAAAAGAAATACAACCCTTTACGAAGATGCTTTAAATGGTTTTTAATTATAATTTTGAATACATTCGATTGGAGACAAAATTATGGCCTCTTTGGAATAAGTTACACGACGAAAAATCTCGACGGCTTTCACGAACTGTAACTAATGTCTTCAAAACGTGTCCACATTTTGGTTAAATATGGAAACTCTGCAATAAGCCGACAATAAATTCAAAAGCAATGCTTTCTGGAAGCACACAATGCGAGGGGTGCTAACCGTCTTTCATCTCTCGTGAAACTCCGTCAATGCCGTCAAATGAATCATTCTGCAAGGCTACGAGTTTAAATTTATCAATCTACATGCGAGGGAGGAACAGAACTAGATAATGGGAGACCTAATGTAAATGAGGTCTTATTGCGCCAAGGTCGCGTTTACTTGTTATCTTTAGCACTCGGAAGATCGATTTCCTATGTTCAAAATTAGAACTCTCGATCGTGTTTAGCAATACGCAATAATATCATTGCACGTTCGGTCGTTATAGAATTTAACGAGTCTTCCGAAAACTATACTATGTAAAGAGACAATAGAGCTCGGTTACAAAATTTGGCAGCCCGTTATAAGTTAAGCTAAAGCTACAAACATTAAGTTAGTAGTTCTCTAATTTTGAGTAAAACTAGGGAAACAATTCAAAAGGGTATTGCCAGTTTGTTTTTTTTTGTAACAATTTGAAAAAAATTTTAATGTTGAAATTATAAATTATATAGTATAGTTTAATTTATTCTGTTCGATGTACCTATCAAAATCCGAATAACACATGTTATGTTATGTTTCATAGCAGCATTATCCGTCCCAATACATATATTAATACTAAATTAAAAAACTCTTTAATAATTTTTATTATTATAAACTACCTACTACCTACATCGTAAAAGGCTCGCTGATATAAATACCGTATTTCGTAATATCTTAAAGATAATTTTTTTACTTAAAATATTCTCTTTCAAGTTTGTAAAGTTAAATTTGATATTCTGGCTAGGTACCTCGAGTCTAAGGATAAGGGTCGCTCGTCGCCCTCCGAATAAGCTTCAGGGTCTAGCTCCCACAACAGGTAAGAGGCAATGGAGAATATCGCCTTCCTACAGGTGAATCTTTACCACAGCAAACCTGCCTCGGATGTGCTGAAGAAACTTTTCACCAAAAACCTCATAGACTTTGTGCTAATCCAAGAGCCATACGTCTACAGAGGCTAGTCCGCTGACTAGCAACACCAACAGGCAGGCTTACATACAGTAAGGGTACTGATACACCTAGAACAGCACTGCTCATTAGACCCTCTGTAAAATGCTTCGTACTAACACAATTTCTTTTCAGAGATTTAGTCGCCGTATCAGCAGTGGTACCGATAACCGGAGGTAGGCATCAAGAGGCAGTAATTGCCTCGGCCTACTTCCCAGGGGACCCGACAGAAGTACCGCCCACAGAGGTCCGCAACCTCATACAGTACTGTGAACAAAGGAACAAACACCTTATCCTAGGCTGCGATGCAAACGCGCACCACACAGCGTGGGGCAGCACGAATATAAATAAGAGAGGTGAGTACCTTTATAAATTTTGGTCTCAACAAATTTGAACATAATTAATAGAGGGAGAGAACACATTTTTGTAACTAGAGCTAGGCAGGAGGTACTTGATATAACACTTGCGTCTCCCCTACTCACCCTTAAAAATTGGCACGTTTCCCGCGAAGCCTCCCTGTCGGATCACAGACATATTAGATTCGACTTAAAGGTTACGGGAAAACTCAACGAAGAAGTAAGAATCCCCAAAACAACAGACTGGTGCCTCTATGAGGGGCATATCAGAGCTGAAGTGGATGATGTTAACACCGAGGTAGATACAGTAGAGGATCTTGAAACAGCCTCAACAAATCTACACAATCTTATACACAAAGCTTATGAAACAAGCTGCCCCCTAAAAAAACCGAAGGGTCACACGTAAGGTGCCCTGGTGGAACAGGGAGCTCGAAGCTTTACGCTCTGAAACAAGGAGGCTATTTAATAAAGCCGAGAAACAGAAGCGTCACCAGTTTATGGGGCCAATACAGCGAGGCCCTCACAAAATATAACCTGGAAATCAGGAGGTCGAAAAAAGACATGGCGTAGCTTCTGCGAGGGGATACAAAAAGTCCTTGCAAAAGACCACACAAATGACATTGGCCATCTGCAGAAGGCAGATGGGCTCTTCACCAGGGAAACGCTGGAGCTATTACTAAGCACCCATTTCCCAGGCTCTCATACTTATAGCTCGGACGAATCTGCCGAGGAAGTGGATATAATACGTCCACACTCAAGGGTCCAAAGCCTGGCTAACAAAATCTTAACGACAAATAGGGTTACATGGGCAATCCTTGCTTTTAAACCCTATAAATCACCTGGCGGAGACGGCATTTTCCGGCGTTACTACAGAGATGTATAGACTATAGAGGACTTGTTGCCTAATATTTGCAAGCTATATAAGGCTAGCTTCTGCCATGATTATATACCTAAAAATTGGAGAGAAGTTAATGTAGTGTTTACACCCAAGGGGGTTACTTAAGAAGTGGGGTACTTCCAAACCGACCACTTCACCCCAACCAATATGTCTACCAAAAGGCAAAATCGACTACAACGGCTCTTCATAATCTGGTAAATGGGCTGGAGAAGACGTACGTGGCAAAAGAAATAGCTCTCTGTGCTTTCGCAAACATAGAGGGTGCTTTTGACAACACCTCCTTCGAATCCATACAAAGAGCCGTCATGGAGAAGGGCTTCGATCCTTCTACTATCAAATGGATTAAGCCATGCTTGAAAGTAGTAAAATTACAGCAAAGCTGGGAGCAAAAGCAGTTACCATTACGGCTGCCAGAGGTTGCCGACAAGGTGGGGTTCTGTCATCTCTCCTGTGGTATATGGTAGTCGACGACCTCCTCAATGTGATAATACAAGACGACTTCGAAATACAGGGGTACGCCAACGACCTGGTAGTGGTGGTCTGTGAAAAATTGAAACGCATGCAGAAAGCTCTAGATATCATCCAGAGTTGGTGTCGACATCAAGGCTTAAGCATAAACCCATGAAAACGGTAATCGTCCCCTTTAGTAGACGTAGGAAGCTGAACCTGAAAGTTCCCACACTAGAAGGGGCGGTATATTGACTTCAGTAATGAAGTCAAATGCTTAGGAGTTACACTAGACCAGAAGTTGACGTGGGAGTGCCTGAACAACCTCAAACATCTGGCAAACAGAAATCACGTTACTTTGTGGTGGGTGCCAGGGCATGAGGGCGTACCAGGCAATGAAAAGGCCAACGAACTGGCAAAACGCGGAGCAACGACGCCATTTACTGGAACTTGCCACCTGACCTGAGCCTTGCTGTGGAATACACAAAAGCCACATAAATTAGGCGGCTAAACTATGGGAGGAACAACAGAAGTCCTCATACTGGCAGAATATACCAGGACAACGTCAGGCAAAACAGATCATCACTGTTTCGCAAAATAAAGCAAAACTTGTTTTGTCCCTCAGCAAGATGGAATTGAAAACCATCACTGGCCTATTTACAGGCCACACTACATTAAAATACCATCTTTTTAAGATTGGTAAAGCTGAGGACCAAAGCTGTCGCTTATGTAACGAGGCAGCGGAAACGGCAGAACACATTCTATGTAAATGCAATGCTGCCTGTCGACGCAGATATAAAATTTTCGGAAAGGCAACCATGACACCTAAGGAAATAAGGGACTTGAAATCCAGAGACATAAGGTTTACCAATAGCCTACAACTTCTCTAACAAAGAAACGGCTCATAAGTTACAAAACAACCATTAAGGGTCGAAATGACGGAAGGCATATAAAGGCCAAAGCCCTAACATCCAATAATAATAAAATAATACCTAATAGGTATCTCTGAAATATTGTAAACAATTTAAATGTATATTAGAGTTTGACTATTAGTAAAATATATTAAGAGGTAATTCGGTACCATTATAAGGATCTTCAGATTTTTTAATTAATTTAACTCGCATAAAAAGTTTTAGATGTTCATATTTTTCTTACATAAAACTTCTCGCTGGGTGAATGTCCCCGCGCAGAGGAATTGCGTTCTCCGTGTTGTGTTCTTAGTTTTCGGTTACGCCTATGACGTTTCGCTATTCTCGTACACTCATTTGAAAATCGGTCTTCGGTTTAATTGGTCCTCTGCCTCTCAGTGGCGTTCCTTCACTTTTGATTTATTATTTTTCCAAAATTATTCGCATCTCGTCTAGTGATGTGAGTGTATTATTTTAAAACGTTGCGGTTTATTATTTTCGATAATCGATCACGAACTAGTATTTCACCTATTACCGACTGGTTTGTGCGGCGCTCTGGCCACGACATTCTCAACATCCTTCTCCAACACCATAGTTCAAACGCATACATTCTCTTGTTCATCGTGGTGATCCAGATCCTTGCTTCATAGGTGGCAATTGAGAAGCGCCGGGATTTTACCAGTCTTATTTTAGTTTCTTAGGTGATATTTCGGTTTTTCCTAATTTTCTGTAATTTGCTCAAGGCAGAAGATCCCATTCCTAGGAATATCTTCTATATCCGCCTGTGATGGTGACCATAGATCCTAGATATACGAAATCAACAACTTCTGTTTATGTTTGCCGGGACATCTTCTGGATTTGGTTCTGGGATTCTATCGATACCCATAATCTTTGTCTTTATTAAGTTTAGCTCACGGCCCAGTCTTGAATTTTCTTCCTGTACTCTCTGTCCAGTTCTTTAAATTTCTTCTTCTCTGTGGGCGATTAGTGTGGTATCAACTGTGTACCTGAGGTTGGTTATCGCTCTTCCTTCTATTTTAATTAATCATTTCCAGTTTTCTAAGGCTTTTATCGTTATGTATTCCCCTTAAGTTAAATTGCAGGAAAGATAGAATGCAGCTTGCCGCACCGCTTTTTCAGTCTTGCATGTTTCAATGTCTCGACAGCGTATTCTGACATATGCCTCACTATTTTCATACAAATTCTTTATTTATGAGTCTCGCTAAGTGTTGTGGTATGCCTATTTGTGTTAAGATGATCCACAGCGATTCCCAGTTCACTTGGCCAAAGGCCTATTGATAATCTAAGAAACAGATAAGCGTCTTGGTGTAGAATTCTCGGGCATATACCAGTTGCGCCGATTTTACCTGAATTAATCCGGGTGGCCGGAAAGAGTCACTAATCCAAGGGTCGAGTTGCGCCAATTACCCAATCCGGTGGGTGGTACCGATAAGTACCTACCAATTTGCACTTTTCAGAAAAAGGTATTAGGATATTAGAAATAACCCAATATTTTAGCACTGGGTAGGGGCAAACCACCCCTACCCCTAATTTTCATCTGTGTAAGAAGTTACGTGATATTCAAATTTGTTCAAATTCATCAGTTCCAATATAGACCTGTTGCTACCAAGACGAAACAATGGAACGTATGTTGAGTAGCAAGGGAAAAACATTGATTATATTCGAAAGTTTTAAATTTCGCGCGAGCGGTTCAACCAAGCAAGGTGTAAAGTGGAGATGCACGAATAAAAATTGTCCAGCAAAATTGTTTATAGATGAAAGCGGGAAGACGATTTTAGGTAAGTACCTACCTTTTTTAATATATTTTTTTTGTTCAAGATTTTTGGACTTTACGATTTTTGTTCTTGGATTTAATTTTTATAAATCTATGTTTTTTTTTAATGGAGTAAATTTGATCTTCATCAAACTTGGCATACATGTAAACCTTTACCTCCGGGTCTGGTTTTTTTGTATAAATTTAGCCAGATCTGACCACCGTTTTCAAATTTTTTTTCTTTAATTCTAGAAAAGACAACATCCCACAACCACGAGATTCCAACGAAGTTAGTTCGGGAAATGATTTCCAACAGCGTAAAACGGAAAGCAACTGACGAAATTGGCGAAAAACCTGCAAAACTTATACATCGAGAAATTATTGAATCTTCTGTAGCTCTAGACATGTTGAATAATTCAGACATATATAATATTCGTCGGTGTATGTATGCAGCTCGACGAAATATGCTACCGCCATTGCCCAAAAGTATCGATGAGGTACATACCACATTAAACAACTTAACAGTTGAAACTTACAAGAACAGAGAACGTTTTTTATTAACGAACGACGCTAATTCGCATATTGTAATTTTTTCTTGTGAGACTAATTTGAAATTTTTAGCACAATGTGAGACAATATATGTAGATGGTACATTTGAATATGCGCCAAAATTTTTCACTCAGTTATTTTCAATCCATGGAATTAAAAATGGGCATTACGTTCCCCTTGTGTTTTGTTTATTGCCTAACAAATCTCACATATCGTATTTAAAATGTTTTCAAACTGTAAACGAGGAATGTATCAAGCTCGGATTTCAATTTAAGCCTCTCCAAGTGACGTCCGATTTTGAAGAATCAATTCACTTGTCCATTAATTTAATGTGGCCAGAAACTAACATAGTGGGATGCAGATTCCACTTAACACAGGCCTGGATTAGAAAAATTCAAACTTTAGGGCTTATTTCAGAATATAAAAATCCTGATTCTGTCGTTGGTAACATTTTAAGATGGACAATGGGATTGACATTTCTAGAACCAGAAGTAGTTGGAGACTGTTTTGCGTTCGATTTTAATAGTGTTTTAAATGACGATCCGAAAATGATGCAATTTTTCGATTATCTTGTGGATAATTATATCGATGCTTCTTCAAAGTTTCCCCCAAAAATATGGGCTTGTGCGGAAGCAAGTAGCACAAGAACAACAAATTGTTGTGAATCTTTTCATTCGGATTTTAATAAAAGTTTTTATATTCCTCATCCAGATATTTTAAAATTTATTGATGTCATAAGAGAGTTTCAAACTAAAATTTACATCAAAATGAACAGTGTCAGTGTCCCAGCAAAAATAACTAATCAAAAATATAAACAACGATTAGAATTTTTATCTAAAAAAGTTCAATCTTATAAAGCTGGACTCATTGAAAGATTTGAATTTGTCAAATATGCGTCATACCATTATAATAAAATAATGTAAATATATATTTCTAATAAATGCTGTATTCATTATAATAACATGTGTTTTATTCCGCCTTTTCTGAAGGCAGGACGCTCAATCACTTATTTACACAGTGTAGGTACTTATCGATACCACCCGCTAAGCCCCAAGCGCAAGTCGACCCTAGGATTATAGGTCCGTGAGACTGGTCCGGCGCAAGTCGACCACGGGATTATCAAGATACCCATAAACTGGCGCATCTCGTCTATACCCGAATTCTCTTCCTCTTTCTATGAGCTATCTGATGTTTAGAATTTGTTCCCCTTTCTGGTTTAAAGACGGCTTATTCTTGTGGTATCTGATAGTTAGTATAGTTTTGTAGCCTTTCATGCAGGTCACGTAGTAGGATATTGCTGGCATGGGACATTCGGGCGATTGTTCTATAGTTGGCGCAAACATTAATTTATTCTTATGGAATATATCAAATATATGCTCCTTTGAGACATCCGAGTGTACAGGGATCCTATCACAGAAAAGACACAATTGAAAGGGTTGGCAAAGCCCTTTCGTTCATTAAAATAAAATCGAGTCAGAAATACGATAGGAAATAAAATGATAAGAAAAACAAACACAAGCTCTGAACGATAACAGAGTTAAGTGTACTTTGGTTTTTCCACATAAAACTTTGTAGGAAATTCAAATTAATAGGGAAGAGTAATTCCATTTAAAATAAGAAAGTTAGTATACACTTCGGATATAACAATGAAAGGCTGCAGGTCGTTAATATTTCAACTAAAAGGAAAACCTTTAATAACCACAACAAGAGATTTGTCTACATTTTAGATACTTGAACCACCATCGCCGTTCAATCCTAGTATAATAACCAAATTATCTAAATTGTTAAATGTGCATTCCTACGGGTTCTCTATAAACTTCTAATGAAATCTGGTCGTGACATCTGTATTGTATATCATAAGACAAACCATGTATAAAAAGAGATTTATAGTTGCAATTCACATCTATCAAATATGACAGATTTATTATTTTACAGCAGCAATAGGCGAGGTGGATAACTTTAACATTATTAAAACATAATTGTTACTAATCAGATATGGATACAAAAAGAGAAAAATTCTTGCAGAGTACATAGGACAAGTTTGAATCATTTTTTCAAGCTATACAATGAAACTGAAAGCCTGCCTGAGCTGTCTAACAATGCGGAGGCCTTCGTAGAAAATAAAGTAAGAAATTGACGACGTTGGTGAAATATCTGCGAAGACTATTTAGAGCGAAAAAAGTCGACACGAGTAATTAGTTCAAGTAAGCAGTCATTTATACACGTCCCATTTTAAACTAACATCCGATACTAAATTACCGTAATACTTTAACTTTTTAAATGGCGCAGTATTGGTGTACGTAGACGGCAAACGGAGGAAATTCGGAAAATGTTATTTCCTGGGGTCTCGCACGCTTACGTATTATCATCCAATCAGAGGCAAATTTTGAATTGATTAGTATTTAGAGTCACGAAGAAATGACGCAAGTGGAAACGACCTAAAAACCATTTTCCGCAAAATTGCAAATCGAAATATGTATATTTTATATCTCAATTTCTTCCTAAAGAGTAAGTAAATAGCAAGTAAATGGTGTCGCATTCCTTTCCATTACTGCAGTCGAACGTTACTCATTCTGAATGTTTCCCTCTTGTAACTTGATACTCCATACTTGGATTAGACGTGGGATTGTCTAACATTTTATAGAATTTTATGAAATTATTATTATATATTATAATTAATTTCCACACTAATGCACGTAATTATTCACTTATAATCATACATATTTTACAAAGATGCGCCAATTTATTCAGGAAAACCGAATTAATTTGCATTATTACATCTGTAGGAATAATATTTATGGACAAATTCTTTCACATTTATTGTATGCTCGTATAGTTGTCAATAAAAATGTTTTTTAAATATTGTGGTTACTAGCTCCCTTGTTTAACAAATTATGTTTATGGTTAAGCCTTTCGAAGACCCGAGACTCGTCTCAGAGCGGGGTTTTTAGGTAAGATTTAGAAAAATTAGGGTAATGAGTCCGAAGCGGCTGAAGGGGTGGCTACTCAGACGGGTGCCCAGTTCGAACGTTCGGTATAAGTGTATGAACGGTATATGTGTGTTGCTTACTTGCTTCGTGCACTGAAATGATGTATACCTATGCGTTGGCTACCTGTGAGGTAGTGGGGTTGAGCGAGATGAGCAGTTGTTGATTGTAGATAATGGTTTTGCTTATGTAGTACTGTTAGTAATTGTAATTACTGTGTTCTTATGATCGAAGCCTGTGGTACTATGCTTAGGGGGCTTGTGAGCTCTCCAAGGTGCCTGGGGGTTGTATACTCGCGCAGGATTCGGCTTGGTGGGTTGATGATTGGGCGAAATCACTCAACTTCACCTCGACCTGGTTGAGCAGCCACTGATCTCTGCATGGCACTTTGCAGAGTGGCCTGTAGAGAGTCTGTCTCTCACTCTTTTCCTTACGAGGCACGTACGACGGCCGGCGGAGGTCGTTTGGTGATCACAATGATATGGGGGAACTGAACCCATTGACCGGTGGTAACATTCGATTACCCGGTACCCGTTACAGGTTAGGTACATCAATCAAGACCTACTAAAGACGGCCCTGTCAAGAACACCCCACCCTGAACGAGAATTAGTAGAGATGGTCGTGTCATGGGGCCAAAGGTGAGCTACTAGATGCGACGCGGGATCCTACGGGGAGACACCCGACCCCCTATAAGTAGAAATGTAGAAGTTGCAATGCTAATATGGTAATGTATTATTGCTTGTGTGTTCCATGCTTTGATGGTGTGTGTTGAAATAGGGTTGTGACTGTTTGTGTGTTTACTTTATGAGTGCACTGCGTACATGTCTGAAGTATAAACGATTTCGAGACCCTATCGGTGAGTGTTTAGTAATTTATTATATTTAGTTTGTAAAAATTCCCACCGCCCGTCCCGGTTCGAAAAAGACCCTTCTACACACCAAAAGATATGTATTGTATGTATTTTAGAGAAATATTTGTGCTTACTACTGACTGACCAATTGCGCTCGAGCTAAGAGACCCACCTATTTTACCTCCACTCTGTACTTACCGACTAGCGCTCGGGAGTCGTCGATAAGTGTTCGGTAATAACCGGCCATCTTTCGACATTTAGGAGATAACACATACACGTTTCAATCTTAAATGCATTTCTTCAGTACGATAGTTTACACAATAGTCTTTACAAAAACATCTGTCATACTTCAACAAGATGGAGCAACATCCCGCAATGCAACTGCAGTTCATTGTTTAAATAGAAGTATTTTACGGAAATTGGAACACCTTTAAACAGTTAATACCGCAGATTTCATATAATATTATGCATTGAAAATCAACCACCCGGTAACGTTGTAAATAATCCCGTTGAAACATTAGAATGTTAAGAACCATAAAAAATTACAGATCAACTACGTCAGTTCTTATTATTCTACAAATAATAGCATTACTGAAATTTCATATACTCTGGTGAATTCGTTGCTGGAATCAATACAATTACCATGGAGCTATGCCTTTGTATGTGTAGCCTTCATTTGATTATAATCCGGCGAAAGGGTACACAGAACGTCGAATAGACCCAGTGGAGGGTCGGGATAATAAAAGGTAGAACTGAGAAAGATAAAAATAATATCTTATTCATAGGCTGGGTCTTCGTATATATCTAATTTTAATAAGAAGTTTCTTTTTTGACATTTTTATTTAATACTTTTGAAACGTATGGATCAATCTGGTGAACGTAATGGAGAAAATACAATATATTAATTTTTTTACTTTGTAATTTTAGGTACAATTTCAAATTTTTCGTGGGATATCATTACAACAATTAAAAACTAATGGCTGATACGTTGAGCGGACTCATCATACTCTTTGCATGTAACGTTTAATTATTTACTAGCTGAACCCGTGGGGCAGACAACCCTATTAGATAATTTCTCTAAAAAAATACATAAACTGTGTGGGAATATAAGACACCCATTTAACAAAAAAATAAATATATATAAATAAATTTTTTGGTAAAAAACCTGCCAATGTTTATGTTTTTACGTTTCTCCGATTGTTCTGTATTATTTGTTAATGGGACATCCCATAAGTTGTGGCAATATTGTTTTATTCTTACGATGTTTCTATCCTTCTTCATGGCCACCCTGTATTTTCTGTATTTGTGCATTTTTCTCAATGCTCTTTCAATGTTTATTGTTAGGTTTTGCGTTACCCTAATTATTTCTGTTATTTACCAACACACATTTTTACACAGGAAGGAAGATACACACATTACGGTGGTTGTAACAGATTTTGCTAAATTACATATAAAATATATTCACACAAATTTTCGCTTCTTAGGAGATTAGCAGTGTAGTTTAATGCATATAATGGCCGAGCCAATTTTAATGTCATTTTTGTGAATAGGATATTAAAAATAACATTGTTACACGTTCTCGTGACGTTAGAAATAACTGTAAGACATCAGTTTTAAAATGAAGCACCTCATTTTTAATGGCCTAAAGCCCTAAACTAATCATCCGGTAATTGAACGTCCATAAACCGTTGGCCTATCACTAAGGTTGGCACAGTTTGCATTTAATATATACATTAGATCTCCGAACGAATTGAATTCTACCACTAACAATATACGGCCATGTTTTAAATTAAATAATAGAAGCGGGTGTAGTAGAATGGAGTTCCACAAGGAACTATAACGGGCCTGTCTGTTTCCGGATCGACAACCAAATTTGTAGCAATTAATAAAATGACACTTTTCGTTTCATTTCTGGAAATAACACCTATGTATAAGGTTGAAGTCAATGTGAAATCGGAATATAGTCACAATTAGATTCGCACATATGTACATATATAAAGTATCATTCGATAGGAGCCGGCCTCGGTGGACTAATGGTGAGCGCACTTGCTTTTAGATCCAAGGGACGCAGGATCAAATCTGGCCGAGGTCGATGAGAGTTTTATAGTGGGGGAAAATCTGACAATACGACTTCTGCCCGTGCCACTGCGATGTAAGACACGTTAAAAATCACTACTGGGGTTGGACCTACCCCAGATAGGCAAACTTCATAGTTAGGGTGGTACGATGGGCCAAATGTGGCCCGAGTGCAAAGAAATGCTTGAAAAATGACGTCCTAGATCTCTTCCAATCAAAAACCAACCAACATTTGATAGACCTAGCGTATAAAATTCTTTCGAATTTTAACATGAAGAGTGGAAAGCCGACTATGTAAAGATACATTATATCACTTTATAATAATGTTCAGCACCCCAACGAAATTTTTTATTAAACTCAGACAAAACATTTCGTTTTGGTTAGGTTTACTTTCGGATCACATACAGAATTTATTTGTAATCGTCTAACAAGTTGAAAGCTCAAAATTATACACTATGTGGAAGAAGTGAAATACGATCATCTATATAGAGAGGTCTTCAGAAAGGCTGGCCTTGATTTTGTGTCTCGACCGGATTTCCTAATCACCGCTTAGTATACTCATACGAGGTTTGTAAATTAAGTAATGAGACTGGTAGCGTAGCGTTCCATCTGGCAACACCGGGAACGCGGGAGTGGAAGGGGCGGCAGGTGAACATGTGATACGCCTTCAGTACGATTTTTTTGTGAAACAGTTTTTTCTAGTGCGTTCTGAAAATGAGTGACATCAATTTCGAGCAACGGTGTGCTATCAGGTTTTGCTTCAGACTTGGGCACAGTGCAACGGAAACTTTTGCAAAACTTCGGCAAGCCTACGGAGACAGTTTTGTCAAGGGCCCAGGTTTTTTGGTGGTTTAATGCATTTTCAAAAGGAAGAGAGTGAGTCAATTAAATATGAACCTCGCAGTGGACGGCCTTCGTTTTCAAGAACCGATGAAAATGTGGATAAACTCCGGGATCTTGTGCATTCAGATCGTCGGTTGACAGTCAGAGTAATCGGGGAAGAGTTGAATTTGACTCACACCACCGTTCATCACATTTTGACCAATGAATTGGGGATGAGGAAAATCTGCGCAAAAATGGCCCCGAAAAACCTTTCGTAGGACCACAAAGACATCAGGAGGGAAAGGTGCCTTGATTTTTTGGAATCGATTGAAATTCATCCCCATTGTCTGGAACGTATCATTACTGGAGATGAGTCTTGGGTGTTTGAGTATGACCCGGAAACCAAGCGCCAGAGCATGGAATTGCACACTTCAACCTCTCCCAGGCAAAAAAAAGCAAGTCGAAGATCAAATGCATGCTAATTTGCTTTTTTGATAGCCAGAGAATCGTTCACAAAGAGTTTGCTCCTCAAGGCCAAATGATTGCACTTTTACAGAGAGGTTCTAGAAAGACTTCGAAAAAAGGTCATGCGTGTAAGACCAAACATCAAGAACAACTGGGTGTTGCATCACGACAATGCGCCTTGTCATGCAACAATTTCAATACATAAACGATTTTTTGGCCAGTAAGAACATTCCTGTGGCTCCTCCGCCTCCTTATTTGTGACTTTTTCCTCTTCCCGAGACTGAAAAATCAACTCAAGGGGCGTCATTTTGGGACACTGGAAAACATTCAAACAGCTGAACCGGCCACCTGAAGGCTATTCCAGTATCCGAGTTCCAGCACTGCTATGAGGAGTGGAAGAACCGTCTCCAGCGCTGTGTGGCTTTCCAAGGCAGTTACTTTGAAGGAGACAATGTTCAATTGTAATTTTATTCGAATAAAAAAATTGAACAAAAATCAGTCTCATTACTTAATTTACACACCTCGTACATCAAAAGAAAATTTCCAAACGTTGCAAGAATAACTGTACAAGAAGCCCCGTTTGAATTCCCTAACATTTCCAGAAATCCAGAAATCCTACAAAGTATTTGCAAAACATTGAGCTAAAGAAAATTTTAAGTTTTCTACCACCATTGGAAAACTATAAGCGAAGCACTTAAGTCTTCAAAAATTGATTTATTTTGAAATTGGTAAGCTGCCGAATATGGTGTACAGTAAAACTACAGCAGACTGAACAAGATCCCACAATAAGTGTGTGTCGACACACGAAATGCCTTGCAAATTGTAGGAGTTTTCATGCTGTAAAACACAATTTTGACCGTATTGGATGTAGTAAAATAACAGTTCCATGCAGCCGAGGAAAACTATAGCACAAATCGACGTAGTTTTCGATAATTTATGAAAACCTGCAAAATTGATGAGTACATCCATGAGAGATATGTATAGAGCCGTAAAATTGACAAATAAAATACAGAAAATTAATGCTATCGCGACTAGTGTTTAGAAATATGTAGCTAACAAAGGATTTTTAATTCGTGTTGTGCGGATGAAGTAGGATTTAGACGAAAGAATTTCTTATTATAACTGCATTTGAATGTATTCATAGTATCCGAACATATATTCGGAGGACTAGTTACTGCGCAGTTGTCAGCAAAAGTGAATAAATTACATTTTTCGTGTCGTAGAATGAATAAGCTATCAAGCACTATCAAAGTTATCCAAAACCTGCTATGCATATGCGTAAGCATATGGCACAGTCAAAACAGCAGAATCTAAAAAAAAACGTTTCTTTGCAAGTTATAATAACAATGCTCGTTGGTGTAGCATCGAAGTATTGCTATGATAATTTTCAACGCATTACCATTTTTTCCTTCTTCTGAAAAAGCGTCTACTACTACAACGAATTAATATAGAGCGCTACCTTCCTAACGTAAATAACATTAATTATTCAGTTAGTAACTTTACATGTTTAAAGAGTTTCGCATTTCTAATGCATAAAAGCGAGTAGTTCTCGTGCAGACAAGCGATACGACTTGTAAATTGCTGTTGCGAGGACTGGGGCACAATTTCACCTATTCTTGGCTGCCCTCATTGAATTTTATTACCAACTATCACGCATTTAGCAAAGAAAATTACAGAGGCGGTATTGAAAATGACTATCGTGTTTACACTTGTTTTTTGGTCAACATCTTTTCCACTATTTATAAAATCATTTAAATTTAAAACATAGTTCCACTATAGCTATAAGTAAAAGAAATACGAACCTGTGCTTCCCCCAATCCGAGTTCTATCATATCGGCGCTCTGTTGAACGAGTCCAGCACGTTCCGAAGCGATCGGATCCGGTGCATCGTGGAGTCCATGCAGGATGCCAGCGTGTTCCGAACGTAGCGCCTCCAGACCTTGAGCTACTGTTCGAACAGCGGACACTATTTCCTCCTGTGTCATGGCCGTCATTTTTCCTAGACTTTCTATTTTCTTACTGTAACAAACAAAATTATTAATGCTAGTATTTCGATATTTGATCCATTTATCGCGTTTGTTGATGAGGATGCCAAGACTTCTTACTCAATCGAAAAGCGTTCATTTTTACCTACAGCTGAACATAGCAATTTAGGTTAGGTTACATTACATTAGGCTACATTTTGATTTACGTCATAATTGATTTGTATGGATTTGCTATGTAAGTTAGTTTGTTTATTACTATAAGCCAACAATTACTTGAAGCAACGAATCAGCCAATATAACGAGCCGTCAAAAACGGTGGCCAAGGGAGCCGTGGTTTTCTCTTTCTTTTAATATGTAGATTGTTTTCTCAGGTCCATTATATGTTACTTCCGTTTTAAAGCGAAGACTATCGTGTCGTACCAATCAAAATCAAGTTTGGTAGTTAATTAAGTTCAAATATCCGTTAGCGAGGTCAAAAGTACGACACCGCAAATGATAAACGCATTCTTCTGAAGTTGTAGTTCGAAACAATTCCTGTTGCCATCTAATTTATCGAATATTAACACAACATTTAATTTGGCGTTGTTTGTGCTTTACCATTTGTACCTACTATGATAACTGCAATGTAACAGTTTGTTTACATTACAGCTGAAACTGTTTATGGTTGCCTGTATCTCCTTTTTCCTAATACCATGTCAACGTACTAGCACATACGTCATTCGTATCCTTGACGTGCATTGGCTGATTCGCTCCTCTTGATTTCTGTTTGGGAAACACTATTTAAAAACCTGACGACTTTTAGGAAGTTCGCAAGTTATTTACATTACGAATAAACGAATTACCAAAATGAATAAAAACTTAGTATTTTCACAACATATTTCATACTAAATTTATTTATGAGATATGTTGTAGTCCTGTAATGAAGGAGGTTGAACAATGCGTTTGCAGTAAATTATGGTCCTACAAACACGTCCAAGGAAAAGTGTGCCCTCAACAGTTCCAAGAAGTTTCGAACTCTCTAGGAATACTAATTATAAGAATTAGAGTATAAGTGCGAGTCGGACGAAACTTAATTATCATTAATGCCAAACATCGAATTGGTATAAATTAAGGTTTACCTTCGAGCTCACCAACTTCAAGCTTTGTGTGAAGATAAACATGGATGACATTTTAAAATTGTTATAAGTTCAATTTCAACTGTCGGGGAAGATGTTAAACATGCATAATTGCAAGCTATGGAAGGACCAATTTTAATTTTACTTATAAACCTTAAAATCAATTAAAGAGTCTGGGCTTTATCTCTAAACCATCTTAAGTTCTAAATTTTGACGTTAACCCTCTACCTGAATTCAACCTAAACACCTTGATTGGATTCTCAATTTCAACTTTCAGAATCCATATTTACCTTATAAATCTTCCAATCCAAGTGTTAGATATCGGTTACTAATTCGAGAGCTCGACATTAACGTCTAGAGCTCATATAAGACTCTAGAATCTACGAGGGTAGGCTGAAAACTAATGCACACATGCTTGTTGAGCTCGAACAAAAACAAATAGCAAGATCGGGGAAAAAGTACATTAAAGTACAATTCTTAAGTTTCAAAATCATATATTTTTTCAACATAGTCACCGTTAAGGCTAACACATTTCTCCCAACGTGTAACAAGTTTTTTCATTCCGTCACTGAAAAATTCTTCCGATTTTTCTCGAATCCAGGACTTGACAGACAGCTGCCTTCACCTCATCGTTCGAGGTGTAATGATTACCTCTGAGGTCTCTCTTGAGTAGAGGAACAAAATAAAAATCGCAAGGCGCAAGACCGGGGGAATAAGGAGGGTGTGGAATCGGTTCAAACTTCAGGTTTCGCAGACCCTCTCCAGTTGCGCGCGAGGTGTGTGGACGAGCTTTGTCATGTTGCAAGATTATTGGCGCCAGACTGCCTCTAACACGACAAACTCGACGTCGGAGGTGTTTTAAAGTCTGTATGTACTGAGAAGAATTTACCGATGCCCCTCGTCCCAGAAAATCGGTCACATAAACTCGGTGAGCATCCCAAAACACAGTCAAAAGAGGTTTTTTGCGGATGGTTGTGTTTTGAACTTTTTCGCCTGAGGAGAAGACGGATGTCGATATTCAGCGCTCTGTGTTTTCTCTTCCGGGTCGTAATGATGGACCCATGACTCGTCCCCCGTCACAATATGCAAAAGAATGTCGTCTCCTTCGTCACGGTAGCGCTGCAAACGTTGCTTGCAGCATTCCAATCGACGCTATTTGTTCTCGTCTGTGAAACGGCGTGGTACCCATCGTGCACAGATTTTACGGTATCCAAATTGTGCAATAATGAAGCTGACACGTTCCTTGGATATTCCAATATGGTTTGCGATACGCTTTGAGTGATTCGCCGGTCATTTTGAATCAAATCGTCCACGAGTTTGCGATGTTAATCGTCTGTGGCAGTGATCGGACGTCCGCTGCGTGTTTCATCAACAATTATGGCTTTTCCAGGCTCTCAACCACGAAATTTTATTACCCATCGATTTACAATAGACCTATCAACAGCATCGTTACCATAAACAGCCTTTAAAGTTTAAACGACGATGCAGCAGTTAAAAATTCGATACTTCCGCTTCTCGAAATACACTGGATGAACGCAACGACCTCAAACCTGCGCATGCGTATTGAGGGGGAAATGTTACTTCCACATGCCACCTGGCGCACTTCTGAAGGTCATTTCGTTCGCGTTCTACAGGCATGTGCGCATTAGTTTTCAGCCTACCCTCTTGCAGTCAAAACTCTTTTATGAAAATCTAAATTGATAGGCATTTTCTAGTTTTCAGTTAAAAATAACACATTATTCTCAAATTCAATCTAGAGACGTCGAACATTTTATTAAATAATTAATTATTATTTCAAATCGAACTCGAGGTGTGGACTGCAAACTGGAAATTTCGACATTAATACCCAGAGTTCTACTTCAAGCTAGACATCTGACAACCTCTAGATCGTAATCAACTTCTTGATTTCAACTTTAAACATGTAACTCTTGAGGAAAATCTCGCATTTAAGTCAGTTTTTACAAGCACGATCATGGGTTTGACATTGAGTTACGACGATTTAAATAGAGGTCTCAAATTCAAGAGGAAAATTTCGAATTAAAGTCGACATCTCGCGTTTTGAGTTCAGACTTAGGAGTTAGGACTAGGGAGTCAAAAATTTTCAGCTTAAATCGAACTCTAGACTTTCCACTTAAAAATTGAACTTTCCTTTTTACAAAATCCCTCTTTATCGTTACATTTCCATTTTTTAACCTCCTCTACTTTAAATTAGAGATTTCGACTTAAACTTCAACGTCTGCCTTTATTATACAATTGCTCCTCAGACTCGACGTCAATCTCTAAATTAGGGAACTTGTATGCAAATTCTACATTTTGATTTAGCCTCTAACACAAAGTTACATCTCTATTTTAAATTACAGATTTACACTTTAACTTCCAGATTTTGATTTAATCTGTAAAACTCAACTTTAAGGACTAGATGTTGCCGTAACTGTAAAACTCAACTTTAAACTATACACCTCGATGTCTATACATTGAATGCCAACTTCCAAAACTGACACTTAATCTTATACCTCATTTTTCAATCACACTTTAAAATTATAGGCCTCAACTCTAACTTCTAGATTTGGCCTGAACTTAATTTCATCCTTACTCCTATCTCTAAATTACCTTAAATATCTTGATATGTGCTCTGCGTCCCAACTTATGTTGCTAAGTCTCGACTTTAAATTGGAAACTTCAACTTCACATTTTGGTTTACCCTCTTGTATTTCAAACTTTAATTACTATCTCTCGCATTGATCTCTAGATGTCAATTTTAACTTCTAGAATTTTCATAACCCATGAACCTCAAGTTCGCATGAAATTTTAAAACAAAGTTTCAATTACCATCAAAATTTTAAATTAGAGATCTCAATTCTAACTTCTAGATTTTGTCTTAAGTTCTAAATTTGAACATTAAATCTCGACAACATTATAGATATTTCTATTGTAACTTCTAACTTTTGAGTTACCGTCTAAACCACACGTTAAACCTCTAAATCTGAACTTCCAAATTTCGACTTTAACGTATACTTACTTATATTTACACTTTTACCTTTTCAAGTTCGACTTGCAACTTGCGGCCTTAACGTTCATATCTAAACATTAAATTGTTAATTTACATATTGATATTAAAGACGAGCTAAAAATAAAATCTAAATTGGTCCTCCTAAAGCTTTGTACATTTTGTTGTCGAGAGGAAGGAAGTATTGCAATCTCATCGACTGAATGGAAAAGTTAATAGAGCCAAACGCACTTCAATCATAATCAGCTCTTGCATTAAAATTCAAGCACGTACTCAAGACGAAGCCAAATTACTTAAGTTCAGCGGAGCAGCAGGTTCAATAAAGCGTCGAGCAGAGAACAAAACGGATAAAAAGCAACTAGACAAAACTCACGAGACTGCAAACGAAATTATTATTGATAAACTTACATTCGGTACGCGTTGATCGTTTTAGACATGACTTGCAACGTCCTTTACAATTCCACTAAGAGACGTGAGCAGTTGAATCATCACCCTCGAAAAGTTCGATTGAGCAGAAATTGCCGTATATTACGAGGAAACGTACAAAACTATTGTCCGTTCACTTTCTACTACTGTATTGTATTTTTAAGGCGATATCACAAGCTTTTAGTGCAAAAATAGAGAAGCTCTTCGCTTATTACCTTTATCGTACAAAATCTCACAGCAAAACGGAATAAGCTTCTTGATTTAGTGTTGTGATTAATATTTTACGTTTCAATATAATTTAACGCTCTGCTTATTGTTATCTGAAACAAACGGAAAAAAGAGGAAACTTAAGAATTTGTATGCTTTTCGCAACACAAATAGAATATGTGTTTGAAACTGAAACAAGTACTAAATTATTTTACACTGGCACCAAAATATAGGATTCTTCTGAATGCTCTGCAGAAAGTTAAGCCTATGGAGATTGGGGCACGTACATGCCAAGGGCAATATCAGTTTTTCAAAAATCGTATCAATACCCTCCTTTAACAAATTTGAATTTGCTAAAGATGCTTATACGGCCAAAAACCTCTCGTTCTTTATTTGGGCAGGTATCGCATGTTTTTCATTTATTTAGTCTTATTTACATTGTCAATTCTGCAAAGGGTGAGCTCATAAACTATTTTTAAGACATACGGCAATCCTACCAAAAACGGAGGATGTAATCGAGATGTATCCCACGCACATAATGCAACAATTCAATGCCTAAAAATCATTTTATTTTGCTTCTTATAACCCAACATTATGGCTTTGCTAAAATTAATGTCAGCTTAGGCCCGTGCCAAGTACAATGAGTTCATCAACAAATAATATGGATGAGATAATATTTAGAAAATTTTTGCCAACAACCAACAAAACCAGGATTAGCTAGGATACCGATCCAGTCTTTTAGGATGGCCATTTCAATGGCATTTATCAATTTTAATTGTTTATCTATCGAAATTGCCTATATTTTGAAACATATTAGCAGGCACCAAAAACTAAAAATCCAAAACAGTGTCAGAAAACTAGAAAAATTGTTTTAATTAAGGCGAGGGAAGATTATCCGAACATTATTCATTTAAAAGAAAAACATCGAACACATTATGTCTAATGAAAATTTATGGAATGCTACTAAAAAAATGATTTGTAAAGGCCAACTCAAGGAAAAATATTTATAAAATGCATTATTACAAATTACAACACACTCTTTTCAATTTGTTTATTTTCAAAATTATAAGATACGTAGTATACAGGAAACCATCTATCAAATAGTAATCTTTAGAACATTTATTTTAAAATTATAAAATATATGCATTCGGTATGAAGTCATTTATTTCTAATACTTTGGTTGTACATTATTACATTCCTATGCCACAATTTGTCCCAATCTGTCCTATCGAAATTCTCAGAAAGTCCTAACTAAGGACAATTCTTATTTAATTTGTGTTGTGCCAATGAAGCAGGATTTAGATACGATTGAAGTTTGAGTTGTAGCTATAGTTCGTGAGCCTATAATGTGAAACACTGGCAGGCCTGCATATAAATAGTTACTTCAGTATTATTATTTAATAGCGGCGCATTACCGCCAATAAATAATAAGCTCTTTAAGAACTTATCTATGAAGTATTGTGCTTATCGTTGCAACTTTAATAGGAAAATTGTATTTGCACTTGTTGCCTTGTTAGTTAAAAAAAATTACTACTAGTTGTTTAATCAGTTTCTTTGTGGTACTTCGAAATATAAACGAAAATTTTATTATTGAAAGCGACTGCTTGTGTACAAAAGAGATTCTGTTCAATGGTTTCCCATTTTTGTGGTACGAGAGTTGTACGTAAAATAAGGTCTCCAAGGCGCTAGAGTCGCGAGGAACGCTTTAACGCAAGGTCTGGCAACACTGGCGTGTAGCTTGATTCCCCGCCTACAAATCCCCACCACTCCGAGCTGTCTGCAACACTTAATCTTGGTTTGGCAGCCGACCGCGATGGAGCTTCCACTCGCCGCTACCGCCAGGTGTGATTTACGTTCTGTAATTCGTTTTTTGTGTGCTAAGGACACTACGTCTATAGAAATTTATCGACAGTTATGTGAAGTCTATGAACACCAAAAACGTGCGAAAATGGTGCAGAGTTTAAAAACGGACGTACAGACGTCCATGATGAACAGCGTGCCGGACGAAGATCGGTTTCGGACGAAATGATTGCAAAAGTGGAGAGGGTAATGCTTGATGATCGACGGGTGACGATTCGGGAGCTGTGCATATTGATCCCTGATGTCAGTAAGACTACTATTGGCAATATTTTGGTAGAACATTTGCATTATCACAAGGTGTGTGCAAGGTGGGTCCCCAGAATGCTCACCGAAGATCACCAACGGCAACGGGCTGAAGCGGCCCGCGAATTCCTTGATTGCTACGCAGAAGAGAGCGAGGAATTCTTGGATTCAATTGTCACTGGCGTACATTACACGACACCAGAGACAAAAGAACAGTCCCGTCAGTGGCGGCATTCAAGATCACCGAAGCCACGAAAATTTAAACAAACATTGTCTGCCAACAGACTTTGTTTTGGGATAGGAAGGGGATATTGTTGTGCAAGTTCATGCCTACCGGGACAACAATAAACGCTGATCGCTACTGTCAAACTTTGAAAAACCTTCGCCGTGCAAATCAAAACAAAAGAAGGGGCATTCTGACGGGGGAGTGCGTTTTCATCAGGACAACGCTCGTTCCCACACCGCCCGTGCAACAACAACAATGTATAACTCATTGCAAATAAACGTCTTTTTCTTTGTGAAAAAAAATTGGAGACCTTATTTTACGGACAACCCTCGTATAATATTGTGTGGGGGTACATTTTTGCGCATCATGGTGATATACAAAGTATATTTTACGATCAGCTATGCTTAAACATTTTTTTTGCAAATTGCAGTTACCCTAATTGTATCATAGATTTAGACGTGTAATTTATTATCTAGCCTACACAATGTCAAATACACAGCAAGCGTCCCGACAAAAAAATTTCTCAATTTTTTGTAACTGACCTAAATCGTTTCCAAACAGTTAATCACCTTCACTTCCTGACAACTAAATTGGGTCTCTCAAGAAAATCGTTCCCGAAAAATTACTTAACGGTTGCTGAACTAGTGCAACTCCCGCAGTAAATTAATGTATACATCCCAATTTCAGTTAGCCGCGCTAATCTGACCGGTAAATGATATAACCAAGGTGGAGCGTACCGAAGCGGAAATGTCACGTTCTGGCTTGGATAAAAGGGTGCAATAACACGTTCTGACAAGCTGTAATCGAAACGGAACTCCGATAATATTTCAGCTAGCGATATAATGAGAACAGTAGATGGTACATTTTTCCCTTTCTTTATTTGTGCTTTCGCTGTTTTCTCCTATCTTCATGTGCGTGATAAGGATCTCGTTACTCCTAATTTCTTGGTCGAATTCGTACGATTGAGATGCGAAGGGTGAATCCCTCCATACTTCAGATTCGGTAGATAAGATTTCATTCGACTTTTATCAGGAAGACCATTATGCGTTGTGGGTAACAGAAACAGGAAAACTTCTCCCTGGTTTACATGCTTCAAAAGAACGCAGTTCACGATTTCTCGAAAAGTAATGGAATGTACAGTCCCCGACAGGGTAATTTGTAAGGTATGCATCAAAACTTAGGGGAATTATTAGTAAGATGCTAACTTTGTGAATAAATGCACAGGATGCACCTTATCTTCTCGCAAGAATCTATAGCGCTATTCTGTATCGAAACCAAACACGTCTTGTGCTATATAATTTAACACTTAAAAAACGGTCTGGGTAGTTCCGGGGAAGTTGCGAGATAGTTTAAGCAAAAGCGTGGTAATTTCGAGTAGTCTAGCTTAGTGGTTGTCTGATCCCTAAGTAATCTACTCTAGGTAGTCTCGGGATAATAGTGAGATAGTTCGCGGTAATTCTGAAATGAATTCAAGACAGTTTTTCATAGTTTCGAGATAATTTGAAAATAATCTAAGTAAACTGCACCAGTAATTTAGAACTAGTTTGGGTAGTCAACGAGTGGTCCCGAGGTAATCCGGAATTATCTTGGTGTAGTTTCAAGGTAGTTTGATTAATCCTGGGGTAGTTCTAGGCTGGTTCAATTTAGTTTGAGTCAACCTGGGGTAGTTTAGAAGGGTGGTTGGTAAGTAGTTTGTGTAGTCTCTAGGTAGTTCAGAATGTCTTGATGTAGTTTCAAGGTAGTGGGGGGTCATTCCCACATAGCTATAAGACAGTATGGAGACGATTCACGTAATTTTCTCACAGCCCTAGAAGTCTGAGTGTACCTTCTAGGCAGTCTGGACAGTCCCATTGTAGTTTCGTGATAGTCGAGGTAATTTGAAGTCTCTTGGTAGTTGCGCGATAGTTTTGGTAGTTGCGCGATAGTTTTCGTAGTCGAGATGATTCCGAGGTGATCCAAGTAAACCAAGAAGTCTTGATATACTTCTAGGTAGTCTGGAATTACGTCTATGCAACATTGGGCTACTTTGGGCAAGCGTTACGGTAATTTCGAAATAGTCTAGTTTGTTGGAGGGTAGTGGCGAGGTAGTCTAATTAAGACTTCTACAGTCCTGCTAATTTCAAGATGTTTTCGATATAACCCTTATCCATACTCACGATTTACCGCTCTCCAGTTAACACTCACATTAACTTTGATACTAACGACAAAATTACGCAAGTATACTTTTTTGTAGACAGAGAGAGGACAACCTGTATCTACGTAAATTTCATCTTAATGCTTTATTTATAACTGCTGCAATTTAAAATTTACGTTCATTAGACCCTAACAATAGATTCTTGTCGATAAAGCACACTTAACAATTTAGATCATAGATTATAACAACAATGAAAGACATTGGACAACCACCAACGCATTTAGATGTGAGATGCCTAATGTCCTTTTTAAGGGTTAGCAACGTAAGTGAACGGCCACACATGATACGGGTAGCGGAGAGGACAGCACAGAGCAGACCATAGCGTAAAGCGGATAGCGGCCACATATAAGGTGGATTACATGGCGTGTTAATTGTGGAGTAGGGAAAAAACAGCGTCTATGTAATAACAGAAACAAAAACTCAATCATTCTTGAGAAAACGCTTGCTGCTAAAATGTCTGTTTCAAATTTGTTTCCATACGATAACTCATTTTTGAAGTTTCGTATGTTACAAACAAAACGAGAAGTGTAGGTGCATGAAGTAAATGGTACGAAAATCTGCGAAAGTATCCCCAAAAAGTTTCATAATATCGTGATCAGATCTGACACTTTCGGATACAACGCCTGAATACGCTCGAATATTTCAAATAAATTTAATATCTCCGCTACCAGTCAGCTGGCCCGCTTGCTACACGCTCTCCTCTCCGCTGTATATGTGGACACTGGACAGTCACATAAGATACTATTGCCTTATACGCTCCTCTACCCTCTCCGCTGTCATCTCCGGTCCGCCATACGCGTGATGTGTGGCCGTGCACTAAGGCTGCACTAAATATTTAGAATGCCCTAACAAAACCTATATAACGGTAAAGTGTATTAACTTCCGTGGTAGAGACCACATGAATATTTAGGGTCCCGCTGCATAGAATACGTAGCACGTTACAGAAGAACTCGTTAATGACTTCTAAGATACAATTGTTTTAACGGCAGGTCGTTCCCAGAAAATATATGAACATAGTAATTGCAAAAAATCGTGCATTATAAGATAGAATCAATGTTTACCGAAAAAAATTGTTTAGAATCATCCATTCATAATCGGATTTACAATAAAATCAAAATTAATGTTAATTATCAAATTTCTGTGTCATTGTTAGGGTGTTCGATTTGCTAATTGGTGTATGTCTATGCAAAATAATAATCAATTCCTTGTGCAATATTTAAGGCACCCATAATATTATTATATGATTCCTAATATACTTCTTTAAATTATTTGTTGAATTGAAGTACTATTATTATCTTCTTCTCCAGGTTTATTTTATGTAAAAAATAAACAACATAGTAGATAATCAATATTTGAATACTTGAAAAGTTCAATTTAATCATGTTGTCATTTCCTTTTCTCTTTATAGGATCCTATAAAATGCATACTTTTGGATATTTCAAGCTATTCTACACGCCCTTTCAAGCATAGGCACGAGTTCGAAGACTACATTTCCAAGTTTGCTACATGCATTATAAATCATCCTGTACACCTGTTCCTACTACCTAGAGATTTGTAAAATTGAATGTTATTTCGTACGGATTTTTTGAGGAAATAATACAAATATCCATATATAAAATTAAGTCTGATAATTTCGACTACGAAAAAAAAAATTACCAACTTTTACCAACTTCAAAACGCGCACCATAAAGTTGTTTAAACCAACGTAGTTTAAACTACGAACTCTTAGCTTTCCTGGTTTCGAGCACAAAAACGTGAATAGACATAAATTTCAAACTGGTCAACAGAAAATGCAAACGGTGATGGAAACAAACCCCATTTGAAAAGTCTGGACTAGAATTTTAAATGATGTTTTTTATTATATGTTTGGTTTTAAGCACTTTTAAATGCTGAAAATTATTTGGAATTTTACATTTAGGTTCTTCTCCCACGTAAGATTTTGTTGTTTCAGCACGACGGAGCATTATCGTAACATAATCGCATTATTCGTTACTTGAGGGAGACTAAACTACATTTTCCTAAGAAATTGTATCTATTAATGAAACATTTAATTTTGATTTCCAATTTTAGTTTATTTATTTTTTAAGCATTTGAAAGTATACGATTTTTGGTTTAAATTACGTTAGATCACGTTTGAATTGGGGCTTTTTATATTTTTTTTTGAAACATATTGCTATGTTACCAAAATAGCGGTATAGACAACCTTAGTGTATGTAAAGTATTGTTAGTTTAATGAATACTGTTAGGTGGCTGGCGAGTCGAGGGATACCAAGTAAGGGTATTTATTCCAACGTAGGTGTTGGACGAATGAAAAGAACCCTGGAGCTCGATTGGCCAAACACTGGGTTGTTGGGGGAGAAAAAAAGAGAATGTTTTTAGTTTGTAAATAAAAATGTAAAGCTGCGGAGGTGAAAATTATTCACAGTAATCAGAGCTAATCTTTAAATTCAAAATTAAATATAAAAAATGTTAAGATTGGATTGGAATGAGTTTGGAATAATTGTAACCTTTTAAAAATAATAAAAAGTGGACGATAAATGTACTGGTAATCTTTCATTTGGGACGTAATCAGAGTCAAAGACAGCAAACTACGAAGGAGTGGAAATATAATAAATGAGCGACCCAGCAATTGAGATAAACTATTATGAGAGCTAGCCGGATGCAAGGTGAAGTAATTTTAAGTAACTGAGGTTAAGGTTGAATTAGAAGTGTACGTTGCTGTCCGTACATAGCAATATTTACTGGAAAATGTTGTGAAACATATCAACATACAATGCAAAAATAGGGGTGAAAATATGAAGACAACGCAGAAAGTATTCATAAATCATTCATTTGTTTTCATAAATTTCGGCACTCGCCGTACAAATTCTATTCTACTTTGGTTAACGATTCTACAACAGGATCAGTTACATCACTGTCGTTATGAAAATTTTAGTAAGAGTTACATTACCATTATGAAATTATTATATGCAAACGTTACTCATCGAGGTTAGTGTTTACGCTTAGTTTATTTTAATAAGTGCACCAAAGGCGTCTCGTGTGGGAGGACTGGTAGGTACTACTCTTTCTTAGCGACATTATTCACATCGTTACAATTTTAAATTTGTTGTCTTACGAATACTATTCAACATAAAAAATGGTTCAACTCTTTTTGTAATAATACAATCTCTACGAAAAATCGTGTGGATCCTCTTTGAATAACGTTAACTATTTTTTGAATTATTTTCACTGCGTAAACTCACTGTGTGTATATATATGTATACATGAATTTAAAGCCCTTTAAAATGAAGTATCACTCGACCCCCTTTCTCATTTAAAATTTTTGGGGGTGAAGCTCACCACCTCTAGGAGGTGGGAGTGACAATGTTGAAACGTACGCAAAAAGTTTCCCCCTCAAAACAAAATATTGACGGGCACGAGCGATTTTTTAAAAAATTACGATACATATGAAAAATCTGGTCTGTTTCGTTTTCATTGGCTCACCCTGTATAATAAATTTAATGGAACAGTATATTTCAGATAGTTTTGGTAGAACGTGCGCTTTTTAGATACTTTCTTATACAATCCCACATAGCTCAGCATATTTCATGCTATACACAAGCCTAACTTGAAAAATCCCCATTCCCCAACTTAATTAAAAAACCATGTAACGGCAGTGCTCAGTACTCGTAACTAAGCGATTTTGGAAGAATAATTCCGAATGCAAGCGCCTCGGCCACTACTACAACGCGGTCCTCTAGATACATTTTGATATAGTTAATAATTTGAATTTTCATACTATAAGCTCGCCGTCTGAATATTTCTGTATACTATAATAGGTGTACAATCATTCAGAATCGATCCAAAAGAAGGATGTTAATGCACGGCATTGCACACTTACGGTTATAAAACTTTGCCAAGCCAAGCCAAAATACAAATGGTGTCCTAGGTCACCAACCGGATTTATAAATACTTTTGCTGATATTTGGATTAAATACATAATTTATGGCAAAACCTTTTACCATCAAAATGGTACATTGTGTGGTACATGAAGGCTACAATTAATTAAGGAAAAAAAACACTAATCTGCATTATTTTCGGTAAGTTTTGTGAGATTGCATTTTCATGTTATACCGTTAATAATTAATTTATACAAATCACGACCACTTCAAGGCATAGAATACGTAATATCAATAATTATTACCGTTATGCTTCGCTTTAGTACAAAATTTTTCTCTAAGTATCTACGAATTACAATTAAAAAAAAATTGTTTTTAATGCTTTGCATAACGTGCTGATGCGACATCAGTAGCATGACAACACTATTTTACTCTTCTGTGATATGTATCTTCGGCGGTTGAACTTGTTTTCTGTTTATCTATTTATTTGATTGTTTATTCGTGTATTTATTTATACAGACATTAACATGACTTATCTTGCTCAATCCTATTGCAATTATTTATGTTTAGCATTTTATCGATGTTAATCACTACTTTTGTAGTTGTAATAAGAACATTCAAACGTCTAAGATTAACTAGAACCCATTAAGTTTTAATAACTTTACGAAATCCGCATGTGACGACACTGACAACACCTACTCCTACTGATATTAGTAATTGGATTTTATAGAGGATTCGTTCGGAAAAAAAAACGAATTAAAGTGAATACTTATAAAACTCGGAGATTTTATGTGATGCCACTGGCTGCGCAAACTTAGTTGGTGTCCCTAAGTAGCTTCACAACAGCATGCGCATGCCGCATCCACTCTCTATAACATCCTTGATCCAAAATAATTCAAACAACAGGCGTTCAATAGTTTTTGTATGGTAGGTACTATTTAGAGGCTTATATATTGACCATATTTGTGTTAATAGTGTAAACTCACCATCTGCATATTTATGTATATAATACGCTTACCGTCATTTAAACTTTTTCAGGATTGATTCGGAATAGTCCATAGGACAACATCCTTCAAATAGTTTCGATAGCTGCCTACTTTTTTAATAAACTTTTTATTGACGTTAATTAATTTTTATTTTTTTTTTTCGGGCGTAATAAACGTATTGTTTATAAAAAGCTCAACACCAAACTTTTTCAGAATTGATGCAAAACAATTCATTGAACAACGGGGTTCAAATAGTTTTCGTAATTTGGATAATATTTAGAGATTCTTTGATTTAGCAATAATTTTTTGAATGCCCATTATTTGTACATTTCTATTTTACAATAAGCTTATTATTATTGTATTTTCGAAAATTCCTCAATCCCAGTGCCATTTTTTATTAATTAAAAAAAATATATTGAATTCTTAAGAATCCTCCTTCCGGGCAATCCATTTAGGGGAAAAACCCAATCCTCTAAAGTGAAAAGTGGTAGGCGACACCCTCTTAATAATTTTTAATATTTGTAGCATAAGGACCCAAAAAACAAGAAGGATGTGACAGACGGAAACTTGTCACTATTGGGAAAATGTCCAAAATCTTGATAAATCCGATATGCAGTGCAATATCTAGAAAAATGTGAATATTACCCAACAGTGTTATACAAATATTTAGGTTAGGTAAAATAATTTAAAAATTTAAGAATTACTCGAGACTGTGTGTCGCCCACATAATCAATACCCCCACGTGAAAAACAAAAAGCAAAACCAAAAATCAAACTACCAATGCATACTAGGATAAACCCATAACATACGCAAACTGCATACGAGACACGAACACAACAATATTATAAAAGCACAACAGTAGCACGACGCTCGTGTATTATTATTAATTATTAGAAAAGGGAGCGGAAATCAATTATTTCTCATTTCGTTACAATATTCATTATTATTATTTTGATTGAATCGCGTGAGCTGGTGCGGTTTATCTCGGCTGTATTTAGAACTGTTACATGTTTGTTAGGGGACAAGTAAAGAAGAGAGCGCGATGTGCGGGCGTGCCCCAACGACGCGCGGTTCTACTACTAATGCGGCGTCGACGGTCGTCGCGACGCCCGCAGTGCTGCCCCACTGCGGTGCTTCCGCTCCGGTCGGGCCATGCGCGGGGCGAAATTCGATTCGTCATCAATCACCTCAAATGATGTTCGTTTTGTTTGATTCCTGACTTTGACGACATGTCAATACCGTTAACAACACATACGCTAACCCAGGGCACAGGTTGGTGCAAAATTAATCAATCAAACTCGTCCATTCATCGTGTGACTATGCTAGCCTTGACACATTTAAAATGTTTTCAAGCTTTGATTAGTGATGGAATCAAATGAAGCCATCCATTACGGCTATTATTATAATGGTATCGCGAAAATTTCTGTAATATTATCTACTGTTAACGTTTCCCAGTGTGTGTAGGGTAAATAAAGTGTTGTGCTTAGAAATAAACATAAAAAGGTAATTGTTTGGGACCTTGGCAGGTTTATTATTCTCGAGGGGGTCCTTTTTATTTTGTTGTATAAAATACGGGTTTCTGTGCATGTCGAATCTAATGTTTAATTTCTACAATACACAGTAGGGCAAAATATTACAATATTCTTGGGTAAATTACGAGAATGTATTCTAAATAAACGTTTCCAGTCAGTCTACGCGGAGAAAGAATCAGAAGTCTTTACTTCTCAACTGTAAAGCTCAAATACCCCTTAGTCTAGACTTTGTTTAGATTAGAGTATATTCAAACTCCAACGCTAGATTGCAACTTCTAACTTAAGATCTGAGAAAAAAAGGATGAGGATTCTTCGTCAACGGTCGTGCTCTCACATTGAAGTTAAAATTTCAATTTCTAAAATTTTAAAGTAAATTTCTCGGCTAAAGATCTTAACATAATACATAAGATACCAATTAGGAATGTGAGAATTATAGTTCAAAAACGAAATTTTGACTTTTAACTTTGTAAGGCAGTCATGGGGTCCTAGGTCTGGGGTTCAATTCCCAGTACCAGAACATTGGATTTTTAACGACCGTTCTCCCTAGCAATGCATTGACAAACCAGCGAGGTATGCTGCCTAGTAAATCTTCTCTGGAGTGCAAGTGTTTACGGTTCCTGTCGTTCGGAGACCACATTAAGCTGTAGGTACTCCATGTCTGTGCTACTAAAACGCGCCTAGGAAAGACGCTGTGTGTCGCAAGACACAAAGCACTTGCAGAAGAAGTTTCTAATGCAATCGTTACATGTCAACTATAAAATTTAGTTCTGTTCGAAATTTTGACATCGCACCCAAATAACAATTACAAATTGAAGTTATAAACTAAATAAATACGATTATACAAGATTTCATTTTCAAAAACAATATTTCTACTTGACACGGGACTTCTAAGTTAAGTTGTAATTCCAAACTTATGATTTCGACTAATAAGTAATGTCGATTATATTTCGACTTCAACTTAATAATATCCATCAAAAAACCACCATTTCTAATTAAACTTAAAATTTTAATTGTAAACTTCATTCCACACGCAAGATCTAGACAAAGTAGCAATTGTAACTCCAAACTAAATTT
Organism: Limonius californicus; assembly: GCA_014611495.1. Taxonomy (NCBI): domain Eukaryota; kingdom Metazoa; phylum Arthropoda; class Insecta; order Coleoptera; family Elateridae; genus Limonius; species Limonius californicus. The sequence continues at coordinate 46,484 of JABXWE010013336.1, forward strand.
AATACAGCAGACGCTGGATAACATAAACACCCGATTATAGAAACATCGCGCTAATGTAAACACAAAATTCTTAACTATAGGATCAAATGGAACGCCCGATAAAGTAAACATTTCTTTTTTATTGTTTTTATAATGTAAATATGTGCTCTCAGCAAATTATTTGTAGGAGCAGGGCTGATTTCATGTGCTTATGCATTACGACTATGGCATCCACATCCAATAAAAGAAAGTGTTTAAGATCGAGTGACAAAGTGAAAATCATAGACGAGGTTGCACTAGGTGCGGCAGTGACACAATTAGCAAAACAGTATTGATTGTGTTATTAAATGTTTCTTTTAATAATCTGCTTATTAATAAAATCACGCTCACTAATGTAAACATTTCGATAATGTGAATACACTCGGGTCTGAATTAGTTCACGTTATCGAGCGTCTGTCGTATTTCAATTTCAAAGACATCATCTTGACTACTTCCTTTGCACATGGACTAAAATTCCATTTTATATTGTAAAATAAAAGAATACAAACAGCTAATAAAACAGGAGTTTCACACCTAATAAACGAAAATATAACTCCAAAACCAATATATAAATTATAGTCCCATGTTTTCACAATTTGCACTCAAGTCAGACTTTTGAAACTAAAAATTCGAGTTCTTCTTCTTCTCAATATTTCGAATGTAAATTCGCGTTACAGACTTAAAAACTAGATTTTAATTTACCACGTTTCAATTCAAATTTTGAGAGGCAATATAAAAATTGACTATTTTACGTCTCCCTAAATTTACTTTGTTTTAAGGGAAAATATTGCTCGGAATCAATAATTTCATGTCTATTAAAAAGTTCGCCGTAAAATCGCGTTAGGTTAAATATCCCATTGTAAAATTTCAGTAAAAAATCGTACTATTTAAAATATGTTGGAAACGTACAGGGTGACCACGAGATGAGGTAATAGCATGTAACTTTTTTGTTTTTAAAATCATTTTGAAATTTTAAACAAAGATATAACATCTAAATGCGCACCTTTAAGCGTTTTTTAATCGTAGTTTTTACTATCGGTGTGACCGGAACTAATATTAACTTTTTATATTTAAATAAAACTACATACCTCTGTTTTTTGTGACAATCTTATTGTAGAATTTACAGTACTTGATATGTTAGACAATAAAAAGTTAGTTAAACTATTCAATTGTTTAGTAAAAAAATGTTTAAAAATAATCAGATACAGTAGCACTCAAAAAGATGTTACACCTTCGTATTTTAGAATATTTTGACCATATCTGATTAATTGAATCCTACGAGGGGTATTTTTTAAATTACGCCCGTTTTTTAATAAGAAGAAAAATTCTGTAAATATCATTAAAATATATTTTTTCCATATTCTACATACTTTTATCTACTTTTCTATATAATTTCCATTTTTGTTCTAATATTTGTCATACCTCTCAACGAGTTTTTAAATTCCGACGTCAAAGAAATCTGCCGCCTGGGAAGAAGCCCAATCCATGACTGCAGTTTTCACTTCTTCGTCGACTTGGGGGTCTCACATGACTCCCGAGTCCAAGCGACAGTCAATGGAATAGCGACACACATCCTCGCCAACCCGAGTAAAAGCCAAACAGACAATTTCAGCACGAAAGGTCATAGCAACTGTCTTTTGGGACAGGAAAGGAATTTTGTTAGTGGATCTTATGCCGAGAGGCACAGCAATCATTTCTGATGCGTATTGTGGGACCTTGAGAAAACTCCGGTGTGCCATACAAAACAAGCGGCGTGGCCTCTGTCTTCCGGTGTGATGTTGCTCCATGACAATGCAAGGCCACATGTTTGTGCACAAACACAAGGTCTAATCAGGTCTTTTGGATGGGAACAACTGGATCATCCACCTTACAGTCCAGACCTTGCATCCAGTGATTTTCACTTGTTTCGGTACTTAAAGGAGTTCCTTGGTGGTCAACGGTTCAACGACGACGAAGACGTGAAAACTGTAATCATGGATTTGGCTTCTTTACAGACGGCAGATTTTTTTGACGTCGGAATTCAAAAACTTGTTGAGCGGTATGACAAATATTTGAACAAAAATGGAAATTATGTAGAAAAATAGATAAAAGCATATAGAATATGGAAAAAAATATATTTTAATGATATTTACAGTATTTTTCTTCTTATTAAAATAACGGACCTTATTTAAAAAATGCCCCTCGTAGTTGTATGAGTGTTGGTTTTAAGAATGCGGTTTTTCAAGCATCTCTAATATGCGCTTTGGCCATATTTGGCCTACCGTACACCCTAATTATGAATTTTGCCTATCTCAGTAATCAACAGCATTAATGTATTATTTTGTAGGTGTGAAATCTTGTTGAGCGCTACTGCATGTTATTCATAATAATTTAACGCAAATAAAATGACAATTTAAAAAGTGTGATAAAACTTACGAAGAGAAATTTTAAAAAGCACTTACGGTTAATTATTATTTTGTTTTCAACGCCAACTTAAGAAAAAATAGCTGAATGACTATAATTAATTTAAAATTATTTACTAAACAACTGAGTATTTTGGCCGTTTTAAACTAAAATATCATTGTATGACATATTAATGTATTGCAAATTCTACAACGAATACGGTTGCCCCACGAAACGTTTTTAAAAATAAAATATGATATCAGTTGCGGCCAAACTGGAAGTAAAAACTAAGGCTAAAAATGCTTAAAAATCCGCATTTAGAAGTTACATATTTGTTTAAAATTTCAAAATAATTGGTTCTAAAACAAAAACATTACATGCTGTTACTTCATCTCATTGTCACCCAGTATGTCGTTACGCATGCGGACAACATATTTCTTCTCAGCTTCTTACTATATGCATATGTAATTGAAATAATAGTTATTTCTCATAATAAACGAGGCAGAAAGAATGAGAAATCATTGTACAAAAACGTTGTTTTTGTTGTTCACTTCTTCATTAGTAATATTTCTAATGAATGAAATTTTACAGTAGTACTTTTCACCAACAGCTTTTTCCAAAAGTTTTGATGGCGAACTATTTACAGAATCCATACGCTGATGGAATTTTTGCAACTATGTAATGGGATTACTGATGATTATATTTTCTTTTCGATCTTGTCAATTCAATTTGTGACACTGTGTGTAACAAACAGGATTACAGTTTCGTTAAATAAGTTATGTCAACATATTTGTTTTTGATTTGTTTTTCAGCTTGCGTATATCCTCTTTCTATAAAAAGAAACTGTCTATTTCGGGGGTATGCACGAAAATGGAGACTTCCTTAGGCAAGAATGAATCTTTAGTTCTTTAACGATTTTCCTGTGTAAAAACGCGTAGTTTTAATTTCACGTCACGTGTCTGAAAGCTCGGCCGTCGAATTCTCAATTCCGGCATTTACATTAATCATTGGGTGGATAATGCTCCGCCATCTCTATTTTCCTTTGAGCAAACAATCTTGACGTTTCGCGTTACCGTAAACACTCGCTTGTTTGCTGAGAACTTTTGCGAAGATATTTTGGGGGTGCTAAAAGATACTTCGCTGGCGAAGCTAATTTCCTTCGTCTCGGAAAATTCCGATACGTATTAGCCCGGATTAGATTTCACGGTCGGCAGCTATTTCGCAAGGTTTCATTTTCGACGCTTCGTAAATGTGGGTTGTTTTAAAGTAACTTGCTGGGTTTGTTTGCAAAGTTTGTTACAAAAGCGCTGTTTTCATGAAAACCAGAAGTGTTCAGAAACTTATACAATGAAGACTTTACGAGCACAGAATACGTATGATTTATCAGTACACAATTCGTTTACAAGATTGGAATACTGTTTTATAATGGATTTTACTGTTAGCGCCATTTGTAAAATGGATTAATTACCCAAATGTTTCATAGGCATTTAAGAAGACCAAGTGGCGGGTCGTACGATGATGTGAGTGATGCAGGTCTTCACCTAATATCCTTGCTTCATATATTTGATTGTATTTATTTTCATATTAATAGTTCAGTATAATCAGGGGTGAAAATAAATCGGAAGTCTTCGAAACGCCGTTCCGGTAAAACATTTGGAAACGAAACTAAGTTCCCGTTTAAAATCACCAAGCAATAAAGAAAAATAATAGGTTATTTTTCGTAAACCTACACAAACAAACAAAAATAAAACAATAACACAAAATGATTTCTCACTGAAATCTGTGCTCTTGATGTACCCATCTGACAATGGATAGCGGGCTATGGGAGGTAGAAGTACGGTCAACACTCTGCCGTTACACACGACACCAACGTTTACGTCACACGCTTGTTGTGTTTCGGTTGTTTTTTATAGACAGGGAATTTTAAGAGAGGAGGCCTACGCCAACGTTAAACGATAGTAAAATTGCAACGATAACAATAGACAATATTTTCGAAAATTAAAAACACTTGACACGAACCATTTCAACTGGTAGTTATGTGGCAGTTACAGTGTACATAAATTATTTTGATATTCGTTTACTATTCAACTTGTTTGTATAATGCTCATGTACTAGCATTAACTATTTTCCTCACAGTTTACTACCAGTTTTAAAAACGCTTTTGTGAATGCACGAGTCGCCAACGGTATCATAATTGGCAAAAACAGTTTCTGCCAGCAATATCAGCCTTGAAATAACAACACTGCATGTTGCAGTTGCCATATCCGCTTCAGCTGACGGTTCAGAAACATGGTTTTATCAGACAATAACTGATATAGATTTGAAATTATATTTTATCAATGATACAACACTTCTATATACAAGGTGTACCAGAAATAGGTACAAATATTAAATCCTATGGTAGATTACAATATATACAAACTAGAAAAAACATTTCTCTGGTAATGGGACCCTTAAGATATGAGAAAATAATAATTGAAATTTTGGCCCAAAATTGTTTGAGTACCGCAGGATAATAACAAAAATTTGAGTTCAAAGACATGTTATGCAAAGGAGAGTAAGATAGAAGTGCAAAAAAATGTCTTATCACCTGCCACAAACCAATACTATTAGGTAGGTCAGTAATTTCTATTCAGTCTGTAGTTATCACAAGCCAGACAAGTTTTTACGTGTTTGCCACTTTGGATTTACTTTACAATTAGGTAATAACCATATATAGCTTAAATGCATCTTCTATGTATCATCAGCAGTTCTCAAAGAAAATTTTATTTTGTTTTAATTCAAAAAAATAAACTTAAATTATTTTTCAAAAATGAATAATACCATTGAATTCTACTTGAGCCAATCTATTACTGGTTTAAAAATTTGTACCTATTTCTGATACACCCTGTATATTTTGTGTGTAATGCAAACCCTGCAATTTGGCAACCACGTTAGCTTTCAAAGCACGGGTTCGAGACTGAATTTATCGGAATAACGTTTGTGGCAATATTTTGATCGATAGAACCCTTAATATCGCTCTATTTCAATAAATGTAAAGCATTGTAACTTTTGTTTTGCATGAAACTAAATAAAAATGTTGCTAAATATAAGGCTTGAATATATTTGTTGTCCCTTTGTTACTGCCGATATTCGTAATACTAAAGAAATTGTGATAAAACACATTTCTTGCTCCCCTACTTGTTTACATTCTACCTTAGTACTTCCGCAGAGGGAAATGTTTTCCATCAAAATGTTCTATCATATAAATTGCGTGAATGTCTCTTGACGCAAAGGTACTCTCCCGTGCGACCGTTAATTATGCATGAGATTGGCCTATCATTTACCAAATAATGTATCACCAGTAAAGTTGACTTTAGTCGATGCTACAAAGCCCTAAACCAGAAATTTGTAAATACAGGCCAACATGTTCTTCTTTATTCAACAGAAAACTATATTTACCTGTATGTATAAATAAGTATTTTACCTTATAAAACTACACTGTTTGTCAAAATAATTGGGTGCAATAATGAGCAAATTATAAAGGCTATACCAGAAGAACAAAAGTAAAGTGAATACGCACTGAATTGTCATAAATTACATCTTCTGACATTTTCTTCTTCTTTCGAATAGCTACAGATAACAACTGTACTTAAGCAAACTCTAAACACGGAGATCCACAACCATTTTCTTACGTTATATGAAACAACTGCTATATCTTTATATTTTCGGAAAGTACAATTAATTAATCTATACATATTGTATTAAATTTAAAAGGTACCGGGTTGTCCAGCTAGGATGGTCATTCACTATGTTCAGGCGAGTTAAGTATTGCTGTCGCCGATTACTACTTGGACAGGAGTCCCAAGGTTGCGTCAACATGACGCCTCGTGCTAGCAGCGGGCACGTTAAAAATCGGTCCCGGCTATCATACGTAACACCATGTTAGTTGTGAGAACGATTGCAAGCCTCTTCAGTATAAATAAATGAGAAAAGGTTAAGCATAAAATGTAGAAGCGTAGTGGTTGAAAGGTCAACGGGCCACACTACCGCCTAGTGCATAAGCAAAAAGCGAAAACACGGAGATAATGGAACCCGACATCAAAAAGCAGAAGGGATTTGATTACTAAAAGAAGTATTACATATTAACATTTTCTTTTAATTATGCCCATGCCACTTTTTAAGATATTTATTCAAGAATTTTTATTTTATTTATTTTTTTTCATTTTCAAACTCAACACCTTGAGTTTCAAATGGATATTCCAATTGCTGCGGTCACAAGGACAACTGAAAACCCAAGATTGAAATGTTAAACTCGTGATTCCTATATTAAACACAAAATTTAGACTTCAAACGCGATATTTTGGTTTCATACACACGAATCCACGAAATCTTGACTTCGAATTCGAAATGTAAACGAAAAACTGAAGATTTCGGTTTCACAGTCGGCATTTTTACTTCTTCCTATATTTACCTAATTCTAAAAAAAGAATCTTGCTGGAAGAACTATCACCAGTAACAATTATGAGTGTACAATGATCTCCTTGTTAGGCTTACGTTCACCAATAACAAAATGTTCATCATTAGTACGTTCTAAGATTTGAGACTGTTTCAATAACTTGGCAGAAAATGTGCAGTAACATAGATATCAGCGTCTTAAAAGTAATAAATACAAGTAACCAGTCGAAATATTTACTATCTTATAATTTTTCCAAAAAGGTTACCAAACAGAATGTATACCGTTGTTCAAGGCTTCAACTAGTATAAAATAATATTTAGTTGGCTGTTAGAAATTAATCAAACAGATATATTAAAATAATTCCCACCGCAATTATTGTGATGATTATCATTCAATAATTTTAGATTTATTCGTTTGAAAAGAGGAGAAACACAATTGTTTTTTTTAATCAAATCACAGTAGGTACAAAAACTCTTCCGCCCTCTGAGGAAAATAGTTATTTTTGGGGTGCGGGTGGTCTCACGGCAGGGTCTTTAGACGACTCCGCCGCACCACTCAATGCACACGAGGCGGAAACGCGCTTGTGCGCTTTTCCTCCCTTTCCAAAGCAACCGCATTCCCCAAGAAAAAGCCGAGATAATGTTATTTAGGGGAAAAGGGTGCCAGTTCGCGTCTCAACAGTAACTTTAAATATTCACTATCGGCTCCTTAATTAGCATATCGTTTCGAGTTTGTTTTATTAAAATTAGTATACGTGAACCTATTTTATGTGATAGTAATATTTGCCGATTATTTTAGAGCAATCCTGAAATTATTGAAAACTAACGTAATTTGCGACCCTTTCGAATTTTTTTTCGTGCCGCGACAATACTCAATTGGGTGCTGATTCGATTGGTGTTCCAGTGTGTTATACGTCCAGCCAAGTGCAAAAGCAGACCGATGCCGTTGCCATGTCAACAAACAGGCTACAGGTTTTGGCGTTCCTTGAGGTTTCAGGCTAAGCTCGCACTAAAATGCAGCGCCAAACGCTTTCTGGTGCTAGTCAGACGCTTATCAAAGTTAAGCAACGCAGGCCCGGGTCACTACAGGAATGGGTGGCCAGTTTAGTGGTACATCAGCGAGCGGTCGTGCGTTGGAGGGCACGTCAAAACTGTCGGTCCCGGGTCCTCCGGTCACCGGTGGTAGTCGTTAGGTCAGGTCAGAGGCGCTCGCGCGTCCTGAAAACTCTTGACACATGGCGGACCACGTACATCGTTGCATGAAAAAATAAAACTTCGTATTTCTCAAAAAAGCTTCGGGCTGAGTGGCACCAACATCATCAGGTCAAGTGACGTCATTTCGCGCGATTGACCTCTCTCCTGTGCCATTAGTCCGATTAGGAACCTCTTTGCGGCCATATATTTGAATACCGCTAACGGCCGCACGGAGAACCTTAGAACCAAAAATTAAGTAGCAAAGCGCGCGCTGATCTCTAACCATCCGCCGGTTTGGTGTTTCGACATCGGAACCCCCCCCCCCCCCCGTTCCCCTTAAAAATAATCAATATTTCACCCCTATACAATTTTC